>PYAF01005851.1:625134-645382 GCA_007407185.1 Glycine tomentella | reverse complement strand
TAAAAAAACAAAAAAATTACAAAACAAAACATAAATTAAAACAAAACAATATTATCTTTTAATGTTCATATTCAATACAAAATAAAAAAAAATTTATACAAAATATTAAATCAAACAAATATATTAAACACATATTTATTAGTAAATTCTTAAATAATAAATAAAATAATTTTATTAACATTTACTAAACAAAATAAATTAAAAAATTAAACAAAAGTTTAAAAAATTACAAACAAAAGAACATCCCATGCCATAAACAAAAAAAATAAAATAAAAAGGTAAAGTCGTATTATACCTAACGACTTTACCAAAAAAAATATAAAAAAATAATAATGAAAGTCGTATAATAACATACGACTTCCACAAAAAATAAAAAATTAAAAAAAAATAAATACGACTTCGTAGTCGTATATAGTTAAAATAAAATTACACTTGGATCGTATATTTATTTACGACTTCATTTTACGACTTATAAGTCCTATTTTAAAAAATTTTCACCTTAAAGAAGTCGTAAATAAGTATACGATTTCAGTTAAATAAAATCAAAAAAATATAAGTTGCAAAAAGATTTACGACTTCACTTATAGAAGTCGTAAAATCTTTTACAACTTACTCCTTTTTCGTAAATAATTTGAAAAATACCCCCAATCAGTAATTAAGAAAAAAAAACACACCCCCTTTTGGTAAATTGGCCTCCCTCCAACAATTTTCTCTCAACCCTTGGATGAATCTCAGTCTAGTGACACTTTATCAACATCTAAAAACAAATTAACCACTGACTTTTTTATATTTATAGTTTCCAATTTTGCATTGAGATATTGTTATTGACTATTCATATTATTAAAACTTAAATATAATTTTAATCCTTCTATTTTATCAAATCCGTAAATTTGGCCCCCTAAATTTAAAATTGAGACATTTAGTCCCTTAGGTTTTTAAAATCAGGAAATTAAATCCTTTTGTTAAATTGTTTGTTTTGACTTGTAAGAAAAAAAGTTGAGTGTTGATAATTGGAAAATTCTTTTGGATTGTGATTTGAAGGGAATATTCAACATTTTTTTATGCCTAGGTATAGTATAAAAAGAACTAGACATCTACAAACCCTTTTTCTTAATACAAATTGTTTAGTTATACAAATTTTTCATCTTTCTATTTTAACATAGACATTTAGTCCCTTACAAGGAAATTACAAGTGATAAATCTTTTTAGACCTATGCATGGTTTGAGATACAAACATTAAGAGTCTCTCTGTCATTTTTAGGTACTGATCCATTGGCTTGCTTCCGAGAAACAAATGGTTGATTTGGTCTTGAATATCAAACATTCCGTATTCAATATACTCATAAGCATGTTTATCTAGAATATTTTGGAACCTCCCAATGAAGTTTCCATATGCTGGCAACAAAATGTTTTCTAGCGACATTATTATTTGTTCCCTCAGCTGCATATCAAAGGCAACCCATCTAGATTGATTGCTACATAGATCCTTAAAGTGGTTGTTGAACAATTTGAGCTTGACTTTCATAGACTCTGCGTTAGCATTAGGCTCCACAAACTGATCATCGTTCTCTAACTTCAACAAGTCTAGCACCACATTCCAACAGCTTCTTTGATAAAGTTTGAGGTTTTGTTGAATTTTTGTTGTGTATTTTTTGAAACAATCAACGTCTAACCCCGACTTTTCCGCACATACCTCTACCAACCTCCAATTATTCATCATGAAAAGGTACCGTCTTGTTCCCAAATTTTTGCTCTCTGCCACCAATTTTCTGTCCAAATGCTTCATTATTCGATCAATCTGCACAGAAAGTGAAGATGTTCCAGCTCCATTATGCTCCGAGGTCCGATCGGCCAAACCAATGAGGTAACTCATGACATTAATGGTCATTACATGAACCCTGTCATTCATGGTTCTTACCATTATCTTCGCCTCTGGGGTACGGAAAATCGTATTTATCGCTTTCATAAAAATGTCCCTGCTTGCTTCTCCTAATTCGTCGTGGATTGCCATTGCTTTTGTTACCAGTGACTCTGGAAACAATGATTGAAACTCAGGAATTATGTCACGCCATGCCTCAAACATGCCAATGATTTCGAACCAACGCCAGTATGAAGGGCTCCAACTAGCAAACACAACCGCAATATTCAGCAATTGAATCAAGGCTCCCCGACAAACATCAGCGAAACAAAGATCAGCCACAGAAGAGAACCCCTCGAAGACGCTATCACAGAGTCGTCGCTCACTGGGAATTAGTGTTCTAAGAACGACCTCGATAGCCTCAATACGTCTTCTAAGAATGTAATCTTCAACTTCCATCCATCTACTTTTCTCCTCCACATTGATCTCTGGCAAGCCTAATAGATTTATTAAGCACTCCTTTAAGCTTTCTCTCCGCCAATTACAGTACTCCTCGTAGCACTCCTTTGCAAACCCAACGCCCATCACCAGCTTTATAGTTTTGCGAAGCTCGTTGATTTTTCCCGAAGGTAGCGCATCAATCAAAAAGTTACTGTCAATTACTACTGGTTTGGAATAATTTTCAAGGTATTCCTTCACAAGCTTAGAAAGCATGTTGGTGACATTTGAATTGCCCTGCTGAAGTGCCCTGATACAAGTCATGAGTTGTGGCATCATACTAGCATTATCTGTACCTAGCGAATTGAAATCAATCACTACTGAATGCTCATCCTGGAATCCAAGATTCTCGTATGATGTGGTATCTAAGGAGGAACGAAGAATAATAAGGACATAGCTGAAACCTACTCCAGCAATAGCTAATGCCAATTTAATCTTCATGAGTAGTACTATTAGACATGCCAGGAAAAAATAAAAAAGATCCACTTCAAATCCGCACTGAGTTTGCCTTGAGAGGCTGAGTGACATGATAGCAAAGGCAACACAGGAAATCAAGCTATATACATCTGGTTTTCCATTCGCAGCTTTATCAGCGAAATAGGAATACACAGATGTGATGGTCAAAACCAAGAACGCTGAATGAGCTTTGAATCGGAGACTAGTTGAGTATTGCCATACCTTTGCAAACAGACTCCAAAGGCAGATGAAGAGACTGAAAACACTGTAAAGAAATATCTTAAACAAGCTCCAATCTCCGAAGAGAGAGTTGAAGGAGGAGCTGAGACCATAACAGAGTAGTCCAACAATAGTTGAAATGAAACCCACAGATCTCCATACTTCTTCCTTCTTCAGCCATCTCGCGATCTGGATGGTCAAAGAAGTCATGTTTTATCTGAAATGGGACAATAAATACTTTTACAGACAGATATGTGGTTAAAGTTGGATCCTGTAAAGCCTCTGCGTGCTTGAAAACATAAAGAAACAAAAGGTGTGTGCTTAAAGATTGAAAGAGGGAAATAAAGAAAGAAAGATGAAGAGAGAAATAAGAAGGAGAAAGATAGAGAGAATGATAGATAGATATACAGACTAGTGAGCAAGCAGTTTTTTTTGCTGGCATAGGATTAGAAGAAACCCACCCATTTATTGAGAAGAAATTTCGAGTAAAGGAACAAAAATTTTGTTTCATTGTTTTTCCACACTGAAAGATCATTGAATTTATGATGAAATTTCAAGGCAATCACGCGCATGAACCAAAAGTCTTTCACAACAAGGCAAGTTCCATAAAAGAAAAAAAGTTCGAACACTGTTAAATAAAATACTTTGATTGGATTTGAAGATTTTTCTTTACAAATTTATTTTTAAATTTTAAATTTAAAGATTTCATAAATTAAATATGTGACACAGAGGGACGAAAATACTATAAAAATGATTGTTAACATGACAACTGAATATATTAGACCAAAATATCAATAAGTTTTCATTGGACTAACCCAAATTATATTTTATTTAAGGGTAAAATATTATTTAATCTTTTTTTTTATGTTGGCATGTAAAATTTAATTTAATTCTTCCATTGGACCAACACAATTGATTTTGTTCTAACATGTAATTAAACGCTAACACACTCGATTTTGTTTTAAATATTAATTAAGAAAGTTTCTTTTAAAAACCGGTCTTACCGTATTAAAGGACAACAATCAATTAAGTGTGTGTTTGACGTTGTCAAGTGCCAACTTCTCTCTCAAACAGAATTGAGTCTAACACATAAGGATTTTCAAAACCCACTAAACAAAAGGGACACAAAACCGAATCAACATTGATAATTATAATTCTAACACCAAGAGAAAAAAAATAGATCACGTCTTCGTTCGAAATCACACTTCAAAAATCAATGCCGACCCAATAACCTTTAATGTTGCTTCAACTTCTGCAGGCATTTTGAATGATATTGGGGAGTTTTGAAATTGATGACAACTTGTGAAAAAGAACTCGAGAAAATAAGGGTGGGGTCGATTAATCCCAACGCTGCCTTTCGCTCCATGTGCATCCAATTATCCATCATGAAATGGTGGTATAAAGCCAGGGGCGGATCAAGAAAATAAATTAAGGGGGGCACTCAAACCTTCCAGAAAATATTTTTATATCCGCATATTTAGTGGCGGGGGTTTGGGGGCAGCGCCCCTGAAAAAAGAAAATTTAAATCAACGTTTTATGTACAAGGTTATGAAAGGAGAAAAAGAGAAAATAAAGGATTAAAACCATAGACAACCTCAAAAGGAGAAAAAGAAGTGGTAGAGTTGGTTACCCTATTATAAGCAAATTCAACATGGGGTAACCATTCTTCCCAAGTTTTCAAATTACCTTTGATGAAACACCGTAGGAGTTGTGAGAGTGTTCTATTTAGTACCTCAGTTTGCCCATCAGTTTGAGGATGACAAGTGGTGGAGAAAAGAAGCTTGGTTCCAAGTTTTCCCCACAATGTTTTCCAAAAATGACTCAAAAACTTGGAATCCCTATCTGACACAATACTTCTAGGTAATCCATGAAGACGCACTACTTCTTTAAAGAAAAGATCCTCCACATAACAAGCATCATCCGCTTTGTGACATGGTATGAAATGTGCCATCTTGGAAAACCTATCAACAACCACAAAAATCGATCCTTGCCTCTCTTGGACCTTGGAAGACCAAGTACAAAATCCATAGAAATATCGGTCCAAGGTGAGGTAGGAATAAGCAATGGGGTATATAAATCATGATGCATGACTTTAGACTTTGCCTTATGACACACAATGCAATTAGAACAAAATTTGATGACATCATGTTTCATTTTAGGCCAAAAGAAATGTTCATGCATTATGTTTAAAGTCTTTTTCAACCCCAAAATGTCCCATTAACCCCCTTTATGAGCTTCACAAATCATGAGTTCACGTGAAGAGCTTTGAGACAAACACAATCTTTTATTTTTAAACAAACATCCATCATGCCTAAAGAATCCTTGGTGAGACCAATTTTCACACAACTCAAACAAGTTAGAGAATTCATGGTCTAGTGGATACAAGTCCTTTATGTGATCAAATCCAAACATTTTGGTTTCAAGCATAGAGATTAAAGCATATCTCCTTGAAAGTGCATCGGCCACAACATTAGCCTTACCTTGCTTGTGCTTAATCACATAAGAAAATTGTTCCAAGAACTCTACCCATTTAGCATGCCTCTTATTAAGCTTTCCTTGATTTTCAAATGTTTGAATGACTCATGGTCACTATGAATCACAAACTCCTTAGGAAGGAGGTAGTGTTGCCAAGTTTGCAAAGTTCTAATAAGTGCATAGAGTTCCTTGTCATAGGTGGAATAATTCAAAGGAGTATCCTTAGGTTTTTCACTAAAATAAGCAATTTGGTGACCTTCTTGTAACAAAACAGCGCCTATGCCAACATTTGATGCATCACATTCAATTTCAAAAGATTTGAAAAAATTTGGTAAAACAAGAATGGGTGCATTTGTCAACTTCTTCTTCAATTCATTGAAGGTGTTCTCTTGTTTACTCTCCCACTTAAATACCACATTTTTCATAACAATGTCATTCAAAGAAGATGCTATGGTGCTAAACTCTTTGACAAATCTCCTATAAAAACTAGTCAACCCATGAAAACTCCTCACATCACTCGCATTTTTGGGTGTTGGTCAATCTCTAATAACCTTGATTTTCTCATCGTCCACTTGGACTCCCTTAGCACTCAAAACAAAACCTAAAAACACTACTTGATTGGTGCAAAATGTGCATTAATCCCTATTGGCAAACAAGTTTTCATGTCTAAGTACTTCCAAGACACTTCTAACATGGTAAAAGTGGTCATCCATTGTTAAACTATAAATCAATATATCATCAAAATAACAACCACAAATTTTCCAATAAAGTGTCTCAAAACATGGTTCATGAGTCGCATGAAAGTGTTTGGTGCATTGGTTAAGCCAAAAGGTATGACCAACCACTTATAAAGTCCAAACTTAGTTTTGAAAGCGATTTTCCATTCATCCCCTTCTCTTATTCTAATTTGATGGTAACCACTTTTCATATCTATTTTGATGAAAACACAAGAACCATGAAGTTCATCCAACATATCATCAAGTCTAGGGATAGGATGTCTATACCTCACGGTGATGTTGTTGATGGGTCTACAATCCGTGCATATCCTCCATTTGTCATCTTTCTTAGGGACTAGGATGACCGGCATTGCACATGGGCTCCAGCTTTCCTTCACTCATCCTTTTTCCATCAACCCTTCAACTTGCTTTTGAATCTCCTTGGTCTCATCCGGATTACTCCTATAGGCCGCCCTATTAGGAAGTGAAGCTCCCGGAACAAGATCAATTTGATGTTCAATTCAAGGAGGCAAGCCATAGGGTATGTCTTGTGGAAAGACATCCTCAAACTCCTTTAAAAGTGTATCAAAACCTTGAGGCAACTCAAGGGCACTAGAAGACAAGCACATATAATTGGGAAAGAGTAAATACATTTGTTGTCTAGCTAGCATCACTCTTTTAACCTCCTTAGGTTTGATGAACAAACTTTTTTTATGTCTAATTTTTTTCACTCTTTTTGTCTCTCTTCTTTTCTTCTCTCTTTCACTCTTTTTGCATCTTTTTCTTTTTGGTTTTTCTCTCTCAAAGGACTCTTTTCTTTTTTGATTTTCTTCTCTTTTTCTCTCTTCAATCTCATTTTTATTTGATCCTCACACACCTCACTTGGAGACAAAGGTGAGAGTACTACCTTTTTACCTTTATGAAGGAAAGAGTATCGATTGGTGACCCCATTGTGTACCATGTCTTTATCATATTGTCAAGGTCTATCAAGCAACGCATGGCCAGCTTCCATGGGAACCATATCATAAAGCACCTCATCCACATATTTGCCAATGAAGAATGTAAGCAACACTTGCTTATCCACCACCAACTCATTGTTGTCACTCAACCATTGCAATTTATAAGGTGTAGGGTCAGGGGAAGTTTTTAAACCAAACATCTCCACTAATCTAGTGCTTGTAACATTTGTGCAACTTCCTCCATCAATAATTAAAGAACAAACCTTTCCACTCACTAAGCATCTAGAATGGAAAATGTTTTCTCTTTATGTATCATCTCTATCTTTGTACAAACTTTCCATGAGGCGTCTTACCATTTAAAGATCTCCCTCTTCCGGTCTAAGGAAACAATCATCCTTACTTTCACTAGAAGAACTATGAGAACTCTTAGATGACTCACTATCCACCTCCCCATTTTCCAACACAATCATGGTCCTTTTGTTTGGACATTGGGAGACAATATGACCCTTACCCAAACATTTAAAACACTTAATTGAACTAGGTTTATTGGAAGGATTTTGAGTAGGAGAAGTAGTAGTAGTACCTCTTGAAGACTTTCTTTCAACATGTTGGGAAGAAGAACCCTCCTTCTTGGAAGTGTCATTATTCTTCCAAGAAGAATGACCAAATGAAGACTTCTTGTAGGCTTGTTTTCTCTTCAATTGTTGCTCCACTTTCATAGCCCTTGTATAAGTTCACCCATTGTGTTGTAGGTTTGAAGCTCTACAACATCTTGAATGTCCCTATTCAAGCCATTCAAAAATCTAGCCATTGTAGTCTCATTAGTCTCCTCAATGTTTTCTTTTACCAAAGAAATCTCCATCTCCTTGTAATAGTCATCAACAGATTTACTTCCTTGATAGAGCCTTTGTAATTTTTTATGCAAATCCCTTATGTATTGAGGTGTAACAAATCTCTCCCTCATGATTCCCTTCATTATCAATCATGTATCCGGTCGATGCCTCCTCAATCTTCCTCTTTCCGTTTGCACTTGAGTCCACCAAGTCATGGCATACCCCTCAAATTCTAAGCTAGCCAACTTCATTTTCTTTTCTTCATTAAAATTGTGACAATCGAAAACTTGGTCAACTTTTATCTCCCAATCAAGGTAAGCCTTCGGGTCATTAGTACCTAGGAACTTGGGAAGTTTAAATTTCACATCTTCCATTCCATCCCTATTCCTCCTATGCCTATGTCTTCTACCATCTTTATGGCCATCATCACTCCCTTGAGAAGAATGAGGTGACCTATGATGTCTCATTCTCTCCATGTGCTCCATTCTTCCACTCAACTCTTGAGTATTCCGTTATATCTCATCAAAACGTTCTCCCATCCTCCTTTCAACATTTCTTTGGAACCTATCCATTTGCTCAGACAATGAAGTCATTACCTTTCAGCAGTTCTAGGTGAAGGTGGATCACTATCACTATTGGACACCATTGCTACAAGAAAATGGACCTTACCACTCACTAAGTGTTTACACTCTTTAACACTCGTGTTTCACACCTATAAGACTCTTTCTATAAGGTTCACTCTTTTCTTTTCCCACTCTCTAACTCTTTTTCAACTCTTGAAATTCAAAAAGTGAAAAATGAAACAAATCCAAACTCAACTTAAGAGGTCAAGGAAGAAAGAAAAACTCTAAGACAAAACCTTGAAAATTTAGAAGACAAGCAATAAAAGCTCAACAAGAAAAGCACAACTCAAAAGGAAAGTCAAAGAAAGACAATGATGAAGATAAAAAAAAATGATGGCTAAATATAAACCATTGTAATTATGCAAAAGATAGTGCTATAAAGCAATCATAAGCACACAATAAGAGAGAGGGATGTTAATTTTAAATTTTAACTGTCAACTTTTTTTTTACTCTTGGGTCCTCATATTCCTTTGATATTTTATTTTGACCCTAATATACTTTTTAATAATTGTCTTTTGGTCCTTTGTATTTTCTCTTATAGAACCAAAAACTTTTGATATTTGCACAAACGACCCAATTCTCTCTACACAGAAATTTATGAATCAAACTCAGAAAATTTCCAGAAATGCTATGAGTTTCATGAAGAACACGAAGAACAACCCATATTCAAAACAACTCCAAATTCAACAAAATGATAGAGGAATTTAAGACAATTGTAAGCTAAACTAAAAATCACATAATAAACACACAAAGAACAGCAAACAAGCAAGAATTATGATTTTCAATTTTCATTTTCTGGAAAAAAAAAATAAAAACAAAAGTGCAATTAACATAGATAGAAATCTTTACGAAATGCTTTCCGGAATCAACTCTGATTACCACATGATGGCTTCCAAGACATGAATGCTTGGATTGGATCGTTTCTAGAATGCAAACTTCAAGACTCCATGAATTGTGCTTTGAAACTCAAATAGAAAAATGGAGAAGATTAAGGAATGATTAGGAATAATGCCACGATGCACAAACGGAACGATAAATCGTAGGAGGATTCGCCACAAAGGAAAACTTCTTTCATAAGAATCAATTTGGTTCCAATCAAGAACCAATAAGAGACTAAGTTCTCAATTCAAGCAAAAGCTTAATTTCATTAATCAAAATTAACCAAAAATAGTAAAGTCTGAGTATTTATATGGCTAGGCCTCTAATAAACCCCTAAAAACGTAAGTTTAGGCTTATTTGCTGAAATATCAAAGCCCATTATGAAAACAACAAAATCTATATAAGCACTACCATTTTAAATGAAAATAATTAATTAATACGAAGCATAATCAATTAAAATGGCGCGTTTTAGTGTTGTGTAATCGATTACAGCACGTTGTAATCGATTAAAATAGACAGAAATGTTTGTGTAATCGATCACAGATACGTTGTAATCGATTAAAACAGACAGGATTTGCTATACAGACAGGATTTACTTGTATAATCAATTACAAAAATGTTGTAATTAATTAATATAGACATCACTTGCTTATTACAACAGACAAGACTTTTGATGTGGTCTTGAAGGGTTTGGGTTCTAGCTCTTGTCATGGGTCCTTCAAAGCTCACCAAAGGAAGTGCTTCAAGCTCTCCTTCTAGACCTTTGACTTGTAATGGACCTCCATCATCATGATCCTATGATAGTCCTCTATCAAAATGTCCCAACATGCGTTTTGTAATTTGTCGCGCACTATCATGGCTTCCTTTACCAGTGATTCTGGAAACAATGATTGAATTTCAGGAATTAGGTGATGCAATGTCTCAAACATGAGAAGAATATTGGACACCTCGCAAGGGCCCCTACCTGCATAATTATTAGCAAAACTCAGCATTTTAACCATGGGTTCCAGACAAACTTCAGTGAAACACAAATCAGCAACAGGAGAAAACCCAGAGAAGACATGATCAGAGAGTCTTCGCTCACTGGGAAATAGTATCCTAAGAGCAACCTTGAGTGTTCTAATCAATATTTTATCAACATACCAGTCTAATCCCAACTCAAATAAGCATGTCTCTAAGCTTTCCCTCCGCCAATTACAGTACACCTCATGGCATGTTTTCTCTAACACACCACCCATCATCGGCTTTATAGTTTCGTGGAGGTCATTGATTTTTTCCGAGGGTAGCACATCGATCAAAAAGTTATGGTCAATACCTGCTACTTCAGATTTATCATCAAGGTACTCCTTCGAACGCTCCAAAAACATGTTGGTGACATTTGAGTTTCCACGCTGAAGCACCCTGATACAAGTCATTAGTTGTTGCATCATCCTAGCATTGTTGACATCAATCACTACAGAGTCATCTTGGACTCCAAGATTCTCGTATGATGTGGTGTCTAAGAAGGAACGCAGAATAATAAGGACATAGCTGAAACTTACTCCAACAATAGCTAATGTCAATTTAATCTTCATGAGTAGTACTATTAGATATGCCAGGAAAAAATGAAAAAGATCCACTCCAAATCCGCACTGAGTTTGCCTTGAGAGGCTGAGTGACATGATAGCAAAGGCAACACAGAAAATCAAGCTATATACATCTGGTTTTCCATTCACAGCTTTATCAGCGAAATAGGAATACACAGATGTGATGGTCAAAACCAAGAACGCTGAATGAGCTTTGAATCGGAGACTAGTTGAGTATTGCCATACCTTTGCAAAGAGACTCCAAAGGCAGATGAAGAGACTAAAAACAGTGTAAAGAAAGATCTTCAACAAGCTCCACTCTCCGAAGAGAGAGTTGAAGGAGGAGCTGAGACCATAACAAAGTAGTCCAACAATAGTTGAAACGAAACCCACATATCTCCATACTTCTTCCTTCTTCAGCCATGTCACGATTTGTGAGGTCAAAGAAGTCATGTTTTATCTGAAATGGGTATAGAAATACTTTCACAGACAGATATATAGAGATTATAGAGCAAGCATTCAGATGAAATTTCTAGAAAAGGGATGAAAAAATCTGGTCTCGGATAACAAGTATGAAGTTTCCACGAAAGGAACCAAAAGTCCAATAAGGCAACTCAACCACACTGAAGAGTCAACGACCACACCAAAGTGTCAGCTCTCGCATTACAAGACAAGTTTCATGAAAGGAAAAAGTGGAAATGCAAATTAAGCAAGTTCACTTGCTAATTTTGTAGATGTAATTAGTATTCAGTGCATACAAGTAGTTAAGCTTCTTAACTTCCGTGAGAGAATCAGTAGCCCAAATATATTAATTTGTTAGATTATTAGTTTTGTTAAAATTATCAACTAGCATATTCAAAACTCGTCATTTCTCTATCTTTCTTCTTTCATCCTTCTCTAATCATTGGACTAATCTTTTATATCTTTAATTTTGTATGTTACTTTCTTGAGGTTTGAAGATTTTTCTTTACAAATTTATTCTTAAATTATGAATTTAAAGATTTCATCAATTAAGTAGATCCACTCATTTTGTCCCAAAATAAATAAAAAGGCTGGATATTATTTTTTCGGTTTTTCAAACGTGTGCAACATTTGTATAAAGAAAAAAAAACTGAGCAACATTACTCACAATAAAATTAATTAATGATCTAATTTTACCTAATTCAGATAAATATTTACTAATGAATCTTTCAAATTAATTAGTATCCTTTCTTTATTTAATTTAATATATTCACTTTCAATCAAAATAATAAATATCTCTCTCATTCATTAAATAGATTCATTTCCTACAATATTTTTCCTTAGAAAAAATAAAATAATATTTAAACACCGTGATTATATTCATCAATTTCATTTATTTTAAAAGATATAAAAAGGACAATAGCTTTTTTGCCTATCTACTATTGTCCAACATATATTTTCTATGCAAGATTTTTAGGTCACTTGAAGAGGTTATGAGATTCAAAAGTTGAATATAGAACAACAACATAGTGTTACGTTGAATAGAAATAGAAGGAGAATTGATATTTTTGACGGAAGAAGGAGAATAGTTATTATTATTTATTGGAGGGAGAGGTATTATAAGAATTATTATTTTTACTAAAGGAATTGAAAAATCGATGAATCTAATTATGGTCGTTTCAAAATGAATATAATAATGGCTTTTAAATATATGATATAGAGATATTTATTATTTTGATTGAAAGTGAACTATTAATCTAAATAAGGAAAAAAATAATTAATTTGAAAAAATCATTAGTAATAAGTGTTAATCTGAATTAGGTAATATTAGTTAATTAATTAGTCTTTTTGCATTTTTTTTCATATTTTTGGCTAAAGACAAGGTATCTCTTAATTGATTCTTTGAGGTATTGATATTCATTTAAAGGATTGGCATCTTCCAACAAATGTTATTTCATATGCACAAGCTTAAGGATCAAAACTCAAACCATTCTTGAAGTGCATGATGATTTGTCATCCATATCATTCCATAATTAATAATTTATCTTAACCAATAGATTCCTACAAATCGACACATAATATTGTAGAACATGAATTTTAGTACACACATTTAACTATTTTCATAAAAAAGAAGAAGAAGAAGAAGAAGAAGAAGAAGAAGAGGGTATCAAGCTTCATAATCAAATCAAATTTCACCCTTTTTGGGAAACTAAAATCAAAATATCTTGAAATTTATTTAAAAATAGTTATTGAATTGTGACCAATTCAGCAATAATAATCTAATGTTATTTATTTTGAGGTAGATTAGACTTTTTATTATTATTGTGGTGCCGTGGAACTATAATTTAATCAGATAATTAAAAAAAATCAATCGATTAGACACAAGTAATTAATGTGCTGAAAATAAGATTAAATCATTTAAGTATTATAAGTCTGATCATTGACGAAAATAATTTTTAACTAGATTTTACACTAACGGAACTCTAAATTAGTTAGAACCATGTTTTACTTACCTTCAAGCATACAAGATGCCCTCTTTCAGAGCCAGGACTCCTAAGATGACCTTCCGTACATTTGCCAGCAAAGCTGGACACGTCTTGTTTACCTATACCTATATATAAAGAGAATATCCTCCTTTGGTATATAAATTTTCTGATATATTTTTACCCCTTAATTATATTAAAACCTTGTTTACATAATTGTCTTTACAGCATTTTGGATATTATGTTTAATCTTATATTTAGTATGATAATTGATTCTCGCCTATTTACAAAATTATTTTGCACATGATAAGCCACAAGTTAAAAAAAAAAAAAAAAATCTAGTTTAGAAAAACAATCCTAATCCGAAATGTCTCAAAATACCAGAGTTGGCAAGTGGCTGTCTACTTTGATATTTTCTTTTTGCTAATCCGTAAATAAATGCTACGAACTGTTAGCAGCAATGCATGACTTTAACGAATTCAGAGTTTAGACAAAGCTGGCTACGATTCAGGTAATGAAAAAGCTTTAGGTGTGGTCATTTTCGTCTCCAACTTTTAGGACATTTTCAAAATTTCGATTGCAGTGAAATATGTTAAATAATACTATCAGTTAACACTATATATTAATATTTGGCATAAAGATAGGAAGAAGATCGCTCCAAACACGGGAAGGTGGGGATGATTCTACACTTCACATAAACCACTACTTGAAATAAACAGTACATTGCGCTTTATCTCCTTTAACTACTATTAAACAAAAACAAAAGACGAAAAAGAAACTATCTTTGATTGGCGCAATCAAATTCCATCGACACAGAATCTCTCTAATTACTAATTAGTAGTTAGAACAACCAATTAACTCTTAACTTGTCCTGCATATCAAATATCTTTCATGAACTAACAAGAATAAGAACTTGTAATACTTTGGAGGAATATTCTGATCCTTGATAGACTAAAGAACGGATTCAGTTTTTTAGGACCAATGAAACTAAAATATTCGTACATAAATTATTTGTAAATCATCGAAGTATTTGTTAAACTTTTGGGAACAGAACCGAGCAAATCTACTCAAGAAACCAAAAAAACGTACATAAATGATATAACATACAAAATTGCTTGATTCAGTAAAATACATACAGACACTATACTACTATTCTAAGCCATGCACAAGAAAAGAGTTGATGAAACCATTGACCAATAGAACCACCTCAAATGTTACAACATAAAGGTTAATTTCGTAACTCGTAGCTCTTAACTTCAAAATCCTTTTTCAATCCTCCACAATGATGCTAAGCAGAATAACATACAGTAGTATTTATAGTACAAGACTACAAGACTACATTTTGTGATAATCAAAACATTGTATTTTAATTTTAATTACACTACAAATACACAAGAACAGCTAGTAGCAGCTTCACCTTCACTTTCGGCTACCAGTTGATCCACTGCTTCCCTGAAACAAACCATTGAGTCTTGCTTGAATTTCCTCCGTTCCATACTTGATATACTTATCAGCATGCTTTCCAAGCTCCGGAACACTCTGAAACCTTGCAACAAAGTTTCCATACGCAGGAAGCAAGATTTTCTCAAGCGAAATTCTTATTTCTTCCCTAAGCTGCTCATCAAAGACAAACCATGAAGACTGTTCCCTGCATATCTCCTCAAAAACCGTGTTAAACGACTTGAGTTTCTCCTTCATTGACTTTGCCAAGCTAACAGGGGGCATCGACCCATTACTATCCAGCTTCAGAATCCCTAATACCTTATTCCACGAGCTTCTTTGATAGTGCGCATGGAATTGCCTAACTTTTGCAGCGTGTTTTCTGACCCAATCATCTCCCAAGAGGGTTCCCAATTCACTATCTTTGGTTTTCTGAACAATGTACCTCCCATTGTTCATCAAGAAAACATAGCACAAAGCAGGGTCCTTGTAAATTTTGGACTTTGCTTCCAAATTGCTCTCCAACAGTTCCATAATCCAATCCATTTGCACTGACAGAGAAGAAGAGGGAGGAACCCTGTCATCAAGCTTTGGGTACTCTTTCAAGCCATAGTCTTCAAAAACCTGCTCCAAGCTCTGCCGTGACCGACACGCGGCACGGAGGTAGTTCATCACATAGCGAGTGATCGGATGAAGTCCGCCACCAGGAACTGCAATCTTCGCCGGATCCCGGCGAATCAAATTCTCCAGCTCCATAAAAATTCCCCTAATCGCTTCCCCCAACCTCTTCCAAATCGTAATCGCTTCATTCCTGAGCGACACACTGAACTGATCAGAAAACAGAGCCTCAAACTCCGGAAATAAGTCACGCAGCGTCTCGAACACGTCGAGGATACGGAACAGCCTCTCCGGCGACCGGCTCCCGATCGCGACGGCGTCGGCGAAATTCAGCAGCTGAATCGCGGATCCGCGGCAGACCTCCATGAAGGAGAAGTCCGCGGCGGAGGCGAATCCGAAGAAGACGCGGTCGCAGAGACGGCGCTCGCTGGGGAAGAGGATCTTGAGAGCGACGTTGGAGGCCTTAATCCATTTCTCAATCTCGTCTTCGAGGTCCTGCCACGTCATCTTGTGAACCTCCTCGATGCTGAGCTTCTGTAACCCTAATCTCGACAAGCTTTCTTCCAAGAACTCCCTCCGGCAACTGCTGTACACGTGCGAGCACTCCTTCCCGAAGCCTCCTGCCACCATTCGCTTCGTGATCTCGTGCAGGTCATTGATCGTCCCCGACGGCAGCGCGTCGATGACGATGTCGAAGTCAGTGACCGGCAGCGCCACAGGAATCTGCTCCTCCTCTTCTCCTCCTCCTATTCCACCGTTTCGCGCTTCTTCTTCTTCTTCGTCGACGTCTTCGTCTGACTCCAACGGCAAATTCCCCGCTGAGTCGCCGTTCCGGTAGCTCCGAGTGAGGCCGAAGGCCTCGCCGCCGCGCTCCATGAGCGAGCGGAACTCGTCCTCGAGGCGGAACATGGCGTGCTGGAGCATGTCCTCGGCTCGGACGAGGCACGCGGCCACTGACTTGTCGGAGGCAAGGTGGTTCCACTCGGCGACGGTGGCGACGAGCTCGTCCACGGCGTCGAGGAAGGCAGCGGAGTCGGCAGCGTCGGCCCAGATTGTGCGGTCGGAGGAGACGTAGGGAGAGATCCGGCGGTCTAGGGATTTGAGGGAGTGATCCAGTGCGGCGCAGCCTCTGGGATCCACATCTGCACCCTTCTCAGAAAGATTCTCTCTCGAGAATCTTCCATCGAAGTTCGATAGTATTTGGAATATGTCATCAGACATGGTGTTGTTGTGGCCCAGCGTTTTTGCTATGTGCCGCGCCACAGCGAGTAATTTCTCTTCTCCGTTTTCGGACATTTTTCAGCACAAGTTAGTTTAGTTCAATTTCATCACTTGCACCGAAGGGAAGAGGAACAAGACCGAAGAAGAGGGGCAGAGAAGTGTGGAATGACAGTTATGCCCCTTTGGAGACGCGGTTTGTTGAATAAGTGGAGGGCAAAAGTGGAAAACGGTGACAACGCGGTGAGAAGAAGAGAGAGTGAACGTGGGTAGCGGTTTCTTTGATTGATAGTCGTTGGAGGTAGCTTTGCTTTTTTCTATTGCTTTTATGTTTTTATTCGTTGATTTTAGTACTTGATAATTCCAATTTCCAACGTTGCTATTAAGTCTTTTGACCTTTGACTCGACTTTTTAATGCAAAAATAGAAAAATGCGGAACCACTGGTAAATATTGAGGTGATGCATAATTTCCTTTAATTCTATTTCTTTAGTTGGATTTTTTGTGTCACTAATTTTATCTTTTTTGTTACTGTTTTTGATTAAGTATTTATCTTCTCTCGGATCATCAGCAAAAATAAAAATAAAAATAAACAAAAATTATCTTCTTTCGTAACCGAGTTGGTCTATGAATATTTTGATTGATCTTGTCGTTCTTCGTGTCGTTAGTTCTCTTTGCTTTAATCTACGAATCACACTTTTCAGGACGTTGTTTAGTCGTTTTCAGTGTGAAATATCGCGGGGTTTTTTTTAATAGGAAAATCCAACAAGAATACTTTTTTAACCACTTACATGAAAATCTACTTGCAAACCTTATCTTATATAAACTTCTCTTTTAATAGTGACCTGTTGTTTAGTCTAGGTTTTTTTATAGACAAATTTTTACTCTAGGTATATCTTACAGGTAAGGATTGCTTAAAATTTTCTTAGGGTAAGACATGAAATTAAGTCTAAAGATATGTTATTGTACAAATGGAAAAAAAAAATCATATATATATATATATATATATATATTTACACCAACAAACAATTATGGTAATTTATATTTGTAATATACGTTCAGTTTAAATTTTAGGATATCAATTAATTTACATCATTACATGATGAAGGACAACAATATATGTATTCAGACAGCGTTACCTAGCTAGTCCAAACTCAAGGACCTTTCCTTGAGAGTTGAGACCCTCCTTGAGATCTGTTTTCGTGCTGAACAAATGCCAGGTTCAATTTGCAGATGGCAAAAGATGAACTATGAAAGTTAATATGGTAGTGTGTAAGTGGTGACGGTCGAATCCATAAACATACATTTGATTCACGGAATGATATTATATTCTTAGGAATCATATTTTTAGGAATATGATAACTAAGAATATTATTTCTGGATATATTTGAAAAAAAAAACATGTTTAATTATATTTTAATATTGTTAGTATTATTTTTTAAAATTAAAATTAAATAAATAAATAAAAAGTAAAAGAGAAGTTATATATGATTTCGAGACTGATTTTCTATATTTTTATGGGAATATCATATTCTCATTGGAAATAAAAGTATTGCAAAACATAATTAAAAAAAAAAAAAGGAAACTACAATATTTTAGCCTTTCAAACTTTTCATATTTTTATGATAAATAATCATTTTCGTTCTTGAATGTGTAAAATGTGGACAAATTTTCTCCAAATTTGTCAGGGTTTTACATATTTAAAGACGAATTTGTCAGCTATCTATCTAAAATATAATTTAATATTCATATTCTCTCTTTTTTAATTATTACAAGCATAACATTACAATAAACACTTAGAAATTAACAAAACAAACATAAGTTAAAATAAACATAATACTAATTAATAAGCATAATTTGTTTATTGTTTTGAAATTTCTATTATAACAACATTAGGTAATAACAAAATCATGTTAAGTCTCATTTTTTAAAAAAATTAACTTAATGATTGTACATTTTGTTTGGGTATCATATTTTGAGTATGATACTGTCACATTAGAAATTTTAAAGCAAACATATGAGATAATATTTCGTCCAAAATATGAGGCTCAAATAAATTAAAATGCACAATCGTTAAATTAATCCTTACAAAAAAATGAAACACAACTTGATTTTGTCATTATCTAATATTATTACAATAGAAATTTTAGAACAACATACAAATTATGTTTATTAATCAATATTATACTTGTTATTATATTTGTTTTAACTTATGCTTATTTTCCTAATTTTTAAGTTTTTATTATAATTTTATACTTATAATAATTAGAAAAGGAAGAATATGAAAATTAAATTATATTTTAAATAAAGATCTGACAAATTTATTTCTGAATATTAACGATAATGGACGGAAATTAATGAAGAAATAAATTTATCACACTTTTTTCACTTTCAAGGATAAAAATTTGAATTTTCATCTTTCGAAAACAAATTTATAAGCGTTTTACACATTCAAAAACAAAAATAACATTTACCCAAAAATATACCTTTAACATTGATTTTATAAAAACCATTAAAAAAAGCGTCATATCTTACCATGCAAGTATTTTGAATTTTCCTCCACTCTTTCTATTATATTTGATTTTTATTACTTAGCACCAATAAATAGTAGTGTGTGAAACAAAAATTAGGCACTCCTAATAAATTAATTAAACTCTGCAATTTGAAGATTATTATTATTATTATTATTATTATTATTATTATTATTATTATTATTATTATTATTATTATTATTATTATTATTTGCAAAAATAACATCAATGAGTCAATAGTAAGTGTTTTTCTAGTTATATCAAGAATCTTTATGGACCTCCAAAGTAAATTGCTCAGTAAACATCTCAAAAAGAGAGGCTTTTTTACGTAATGGGGGTATTTTTTTTTACAAATTACCGAATAGGGGTACATTTTAAAAAAATTACGGAGAAGGGGTAAGTCGTAAAATATTTTACGACTTCTAACAAGAAAGTCGTAAAATATTTTACGACTTCATTTATTTACTTTTATCGTCCTAAAATCGGATAAAATATTACGACTTCTGAATTGTTATAAATTTTAATTTACGACTTTAAAGTCGTAAAATAAACTCGTAGGAAAAAATACGACTTTTAAATTTTTTTTAAATAAGTCGTATATTATTATACGACTTTGGTTATATATTTATTTTTTTTTATGAATAGTGAAGTCGTATAGATGCATACGACTTTAGCTTTTTTTTTTTTCTTGAAGTCGTATACTTCCATATGACTTTTGCTTTTTTTTTTTAGTTTTTTTAGGAAACGTTTTGTTTAATTTTTGTAATTTTTTTAATTTATTTTATTTAATTGTAAAATCATTTTTTATTTTTACGTTTGATATAATATTTTATATATTTTTTTATTTTGTGTTGAATATAAACATTAAAAGAAAATATTATTTTGTTTTTGATATTTATTTTTGTTTTTCCATTTTAA
>PYAF01005851.1:571585-614068 GCA_007407185.1 Glycine tomentella | reverse complement strand
ACATTAAAAGTGCATTTCCTATTTGGATAAAAAATTTCAATAAACATTTATAGAAAAAGAAAATAAGAAGATAATATAAATTAAAAAAATTTCATAAATTTAAATTAGCTTATATAGAGTTAAAATCAACTTTTGGAGAAACTATGTACATGATATAGTTTCAATATATTAGCTTACACAAAAGCTAGTTTTAACTTCTTTGAGCTAGAAAGTTTAATTCATTTATCTTCTTATTTTCTTTTTCTACAAGTGTTTATTAAGAAAACCTAAAACTAACTATATGTAAATATCATAAATAGATTGTTAAACAATTTAGTTATTGGTTTTCTTGAAGAAGGGTTAGCTTAATTGATTAAGCAGTATACAAAAATTGTTATAAATTCTTCGATACCTAAGTTTCATTTCATATAAAAAAAAAAAGTTACTCATAGTCATTGCAAATGTTAAATTAAGATAAATATTGTTTCATCATTTTATATTCTTGGATATGTTATGTTGCTACTATTCTAGGAGCTACTTAAAGAAAATTCAACAATTTTCTTGAATGTCCTCTATCTACTAAGCAATTCTGTTATGCTCATACAAATTGTTGTGGACTAAAATTTGAAAAATCTATAAAGATCTTAATCTCAAGGATTTATACACTATTAAGAGTCATGATCACACATGATTCTTACTTTTGTCCCATCAAGTACATAGATCAATTAGTTTATGATTGTTTCAACTTAACTAAAATATTGGATTCAAGTCTTTTGTATACATTTACGTTAAATACTTGAAACGAGAGTTTTGTCGCTCATAATGATCGTATCACTTAAACAATATTGTCTTCAATGAAGAATACTGACCTATTATATAAACTAAAAAAATCAAAACTTTTTGTAATATATACTAGACTAAAATATTTTGTTTCCTAAGGGCTTCCCTCTTTATAAAGAGAAGTAACCCCTAGGTGGGATCACACATTCTACTCCCTCTATTTTTCATGCCTATAACGTATTTGCTAACTTACACTTCAAAGTGTCTTTAAGCGAAGAAAGGTTTACCTTTTCCAGCGGAACATGGTTAACACAAAGAAAAGTCAGTGCATAGCAACTTGAAAACTAAGAACCCAACTTAATGGCCTAGATAGGCAACATGAGGAGCATCAAAATAAAAGATGAATAAAAGAAGAGGAAAAACCTAAAAACAAGGAACTAATGACTAAAGAAACTAGTTTCAAAATAAAAGATGAATAAAAGAGCATAAAAAGAGAAAAAGTTTGAAAACTATATATAAATATATAATTAACAACTTAAGACATTGGTTGCTAACCAAGCTCCATTTATGGAGCACATGAAAAAAATAGAAAGACAAGAAAGAGGCAAAGAAAAACAAAGAACGTGAATCAATCCCGAAACAGTAAGAGCCTAAATAACTCTCCCCTAAAGCTTTTCCGCATTATGATTAAGGTAAAATTCTCAACATTGTTGGATGTCTCCATCCTTTTAAAAAAGAAAAACATGAAAAACCTTATGCTGAAGAACTAGCTTTTGATAAACCTAGAAGAGTATAATGACATCATAGACCCTTAACACCTCAATGAATTTTTCTTGACTATGGTCTTCCAAGGAGAAACTGTGCCCATCATGTGTAGGGAGTTTCCCAAGGCAACACACTCATGGTTCACCTCACTACCATAGAATTTTATTAATTCTTAAGACAAGTTGGAGCATCAACTCAAACTACATTTCACTACTAACAAGGAACAACACAAGTCACCCCACTGGCTTGTGCACATATACTACAAGACTTGAAAGAATCTTTTTGAGATCTTATTACTTGATTTTGGTTAAAGGTTGTAGCATTACTTTTTACCTTCTTTAATTGATAATCACAAGCATTACTTTTACCCTTTGTCAAATATATAATCTTATTATCTTCTTCTATAGCTTTCATTTTCATTGTTAAATCATACAGTTGTTTTTCATTTTTTAGGAACTATTTCTTCTTTTTTTTTTTTCCTCAAAGAATGTCTTATCTTCCTTATTTATCAAAACTTTATACCTTATTTATAACTTCTTGGTTGGTAAGAATATTTTTCTAGTTTTGTCAAAGTTAATCTTTGAGCATAATCTAAATTAGGTTATAATTAACATATGATATTTGAATTTTAATTTATGAAATTGATTTTCTACTTTTTCACTTCACTATTTTATGGTGACAGCTCTAATATGTCATTAGTGTCTCTAGTTTGGGAGTGTTTCCACGCACTACCACTTCTATTTAAAAAAAGACAGAGCATCTTAACATTTTAAATCATTAATGTCAAAGTATTATTGAAAACTTTATTCAACAAATGTGAACTTTTATATGACAAACTGCTCCTCTCACACTTCTTTTTCAAATGATCCAGGTTCGTTTCATTTTGACGGGTGTTGATTGATTTATCCACTTCGATCTACTGAACTTGACCCTTTGGAGTAAAAGCAATCCAGATTTGTAGCATTATCCAATCTTGTGATTGGTCTTAATGTCTTATATTCAACAGGGACATGAATATTAATAGCAGAGCAACTAGGTCGGAAAGAAACTTATCCATTGTCTATTGAGCTTTTGAAATTCAGAGTTTGACATTAATGTTATGCTGCTGTAATTTGACAAGGAATATTGAGGCTTAAGCACCTAAGAAAAGCAAGCACATGTATAACTCTGCATGATTGAGATAAACACGTTACACGTGGTATTCGAAAATGGTTATGGTTAGAACTTAACAAATTAATAATTTATAATTGATTATATCGTTCTAAAGTCAGGTGGCAGCCTACCTAATACATGAAAATTAGGGTGACCAATCAATACACTAACGACATTACAGGTACCATTTACAAAGAAAACATCGAAAGTAAGCGTATCAAACCTGCTTCATTTGAAATATAAATAAACAGATGGTGTAAAAGTGGTGTGCTAATTAAATAAATTTGTTGCAGGATTGATGAATATACAAAAACTCGTTCTATTTTAGAAATCAGTCTAAATGATTGTGAAAGTCAACAATTTTATCCATGATAACCTATGACTAGATGAAAGTATTAACTTCTACATTGTATTAATGCATTCTAATTAAATAGTCAACTAGGCAATATATGTATCTAGATGTTTTTACTATGAGACTTATTCAGTTCATGTTTTCCATTTGTAGCTGGATTACACCTTTATTAATTTGCTACTTTAATTGCTATCCTTGCGGTCATTTGACCCTTGCATTCATGTTCTGTTCAGCTTAGCTAATGTATTGTGAGTGAGTGAAGGTGTTAAATCCACTCTCTTTTTTATTTTGGCTAACAAATGCCACTTTCATATTGTGCACATGTAGACTAATGAAAATTAAGCACTGTTTCAGCTAATAACCAACCAAACACGGAGCTACTACTCTTTGCACTACCGAACGAAACCAAAATTCAACCCGACCTTAACTGCCCCTTATTTTAACTTCTTTTCAGTTCTGTTTTGTTCCAAGGTTGATAAGATGCTCCTATGTTTCAGTGTGAGCACATAATAAATAAACATAGCAAATATAGACTTGTGTGTTTAGGAAAATGCATGATTGTGTGGACCATATTGACGTTCGAATTGTTGAACAGACGATCTGATTTTACAAACACCTTTTCTTTATTTTTTGGGTACGAATTTAAAACAAAAACTTTTTTAACAGTGCACGAAAAAGACCAATTTACTAATTAAAATTTCTCAAATTTTACTGATTTGAAAGTACTTTCCTTTCATTGAAAAATACGATGCTGCAACTTCTATTACATTAGATATTAATATAACATAAATCATGGTTATCGGTATTTCTTCATTATTCTACACCAAAATTAAAACCTTTTTCTTTAGGCAAAAGAAACACAGAAATTACTCTCTCCTTTTCTTAACAGAGAGAGGGGAGGGATTTTTATAAATTTTTGTTGTATGGTTCAAAATTAAGATAGAGAGGGGGAGGACTAATGCCTCTCCTTACTCAATTATGACTTCTCCAAAATTCAAGGGATTCAGAGAAGAGAAAGGAAATTTTGCATTAACTAGAATAAATTATTTTCAAGATTAAAATATATTTTCGATCCTAATAAATATTCAAATTTTGATCCTAATAAATATTCAAATTATTTTGATTTTCAAGAAACAAACAAAAATTTATTAATTTATCAATGACTAAAAACAAAATAGTCAAACATCAAAAACAAAATTATTTTATTAGGTAAAAATACGATTTTTTTTATTGAAAAACAAACACAAAATTAGAATATTTAGTAAGAATCACAGACATATTTTAACTTATTTTTAATTTAATACTACAGAGCAAGGTAATGAAGAGTATTTACTAGTTATCTTAAACACTTTCTGATGATGATTTGTTAATAGTTAATATGTATTCTCGTACATAATGTTCCCTGCAATATATCTAAACCACAGAATCTAGCATTTATTCCACAGTTGATTGCGCTAGTGGGTGCACCAAATCCTCAGTGTGGTCAGACTAACAATCCTAAACTAAGTGTACTGTTAACCATTAAATAATGGCCAAAACGATCCTCTTTCAAAATTAAAAAAAGGTTTAATCTAGGCATTTCCCGCTTTATCATTCTATAAATAGCTACACCTTAGACCAAATGCCAGATAACTCAAGTAACTCCATTTGACAAATCCATTGACAACAATGAAGACTTACCACCTCCCTGGAAAGTCATGGTTCTCTTGGTTCTTACTTGGCCTACTTTCTATCATTGCTTCCCTTGCTTCAGCTGCAGAGAATCATTACCATGAGTTTGTTGTAAATGTTTTTTACTTAATGTGATGATCACACAATATTTGTTGTCAGTTTCCAAGTATGACTTGCAGCAATTCTTCTTAATTGTAATTACTAATTACTTCACTGTTTGATTGAAACAGATTCAAACTGTGCCAGTGAAGAGGCTGTGCAGAACCCAAAACATACTCACTGTAAATGGGCAGTTTCCTGGCCCAACAGTGGAAGCAAGAAATGGAGATTCTCTTGCAATCAAAGTAGTAAATGCTGGACCATACAACATCTCCATCCACTGGTAAATAGCATCATCATTTATCCTCACTTAAATTTCATACCAAGTCATTTTATTTTACCCTTCAGTCAGAACTATTTCCCTATAGAAGTTGAATTAACCTTTTAATTCACTATGCTAATGATTTGGACACAACTTGTGCTCCATGTATGCCATTTAATAAAATTCTTTATCTTTGCCTTTCAAAAATAAAAATGAAAAATCACTCTGCTAATTATACATACTTGAAAATTGAAATCCTATGTGTCCTTTGCATCAGGCATGGATTAAGGATGTTGAGAAATCCATGGGCAGATGGGCCTAGTTATGTGACTCAGTGTCCCATTCAACCAGGGGGAAGTTACACATACCGCTTTACAATCCAAAACCAAGAGGGGACACTATGGTGGCATGCTCACACTGGCTTCCTAAGAGCCACTGTGTATGGAGCTCTCATCATTTATCCAAAATTGGGTTCTCCTTATCCTTTCTCTATGCCTAAGAGAGAATATCCCCTCCTTCTAGGTACATCTCTAAAACCATGACTTATTTTGCTCAATTAAGTACACTGTAATTTCCTTTGCAGTAACTTTTAGTCAATAGTGGTCACTTCAAAAAATGCTGAACTCTTCACTTTTCCAAAAGCAATGATAATTCCATAACAATTGTACTATGATGATGCACAGCGGAATGGTTTGATAGGGATCCAATGGTTCTCTTAAGGCAGACACAATTCACAGGAGCACCTCCAAATGTATCTGTTGCATACACAATTAATGGTCAACCCGGAGATCTCTATAGATGTTCAAGTCAAGGTTTGGAATCATTTTACTCTTTCTAGAGCCATAACTTCCATGCAGATTTTGCATTCTCTTATGATATACACAGGGCTAAAATGATACCATAAACATACAATGCAGAAACTGTGCGAGTTCCGGTAAATGCTGGCGATACAATTCTCTTGAGAATCATCAACAGTGCACTCAACCAAGAACTCTTCTTCGCAATTGCCAACCACAGGATGACTGTTGTTGCTACAGATGCTGCTTACAGCAAGCCTTTCACCACCAATGTCCTCATGATAAGTCCTGGTCAGACAATCAATGTCCTGGTCACTGCTGATCAAACCCCCGGGCGATACTACATGGCAGCGCGCGCATATCAAACAGCGATGAATGCTGCATTTGACAACACCACCACCACCGCAATCCTAGAATACAAATCTGCCAGCTGCAGCAAAAAAAATGGACAGCTCCCAAGACCAATACTGCCAGTATTGCCTGCTTTCAATGACACTGCCACTGCAACAGCATTCACAGCTGGGATCAGAGGCCTATCCAAAATCAATGTCTTCACAAAAGTTGATGTGAGCCTATACTTCATTGTTGGGTTGGGGCTAATCAACTGCACAAATCCTAATAGTCCAAGGTGCCAAGGACCAAACGGAACCCGATTCACAGCCAGCATAAACAATCAGTCCTTGGTGCTCCCTACAACCACCTCCTTAATGCAAGCCTACTATAACGGTATCCCTGGTGTCTTCACCACAGACTTTCCTCCAGTTCCTCCTGTACAATTCAATTACACTGGCAACGTACCCCGGGGGCTGTGGACTCCTGCAAGAGGAACTAAGCTCTTCAAGTTGAAGTATGGTTCCAATGTGCAAATTGTTCTGCAGGACACAAGCATAGTAACTACTGAGGATCACCCTATGCATGTTCATGGATTCCACTTCTTTATAGTTGGTTCCGGCATTGGCAACTTCAACCCAGCAACGGATCCTGCAAGGTTTAACCTTGTAGACCCGCCTGTAAGGAACACCATTGGAACACCACCGGGAGGATGGGTGGCCATTCGTTTTGTGGCTGATAATCCAGGTAGCAATGGCATATTTACTCACATAAATGTTATCTATCTTGTAGAATTCGTATTATGGACAAAACTTAGACATAGATCAAAAGTGTTTTCAGTGTTATTCTCCTATCAGAATTAGAGTTTCACCTCGATAATTTATGTTGACTTTTAATACAAACCTTTATTATGCAAATTTCCTAAGTAAAAGTCCAATTCTGATCGGAGAATGACACCAGAAGTACCTAAGAAATGCATCTAAGTTTCTCCTTGTACTATTTGGCTTAGCATTGCATAGTGCACACTAACCAATTATGTGATTTTTTTTCCTAATTGCAAATCAGGAATTTGGTTCTTGCATTGTCACATAGACTCGCATCTGAATTGGGGTCTGGCAACGGCACTTTTGGTAGAGAATGGAGTTGGTCCATCACAGTCAGTTATTCCTCCACCCCCGGATCTGCCTCAGTGTTAAGATCAAGAAAGCATCATTAGTCATAAATTTTATGTTCCTCAATTATTGGCTTGTTGTTTTACGAGGTCTTTAAATACTTGCCGAATAGACAGTATTTGTCCTGTGTGATTTAAAGGTCCAGAATCGGACCATGCTCAATTGAGCAGCTATGTTTGTGTTTTTCTTGATTATGTGCAAGTGGTAGTGCTTTAATCTTTTAGAGCATAAAATAGCATAGCGTGTGATCTCTCGTCATTACTATTAAGAGTTAATATTTTTCTTTTACAAGTGTTCATTCATAGCACAACAGTTCCACATTTGAAGACATCAAGTTTCCTAATGAACTAAAGAGAATATATATCATAAAAGAAATAGCAAATGCTTTCCTAATAGATAAGCACGTAGGTAATATAATAATGTACACTCTGTCAAGCATTTTATATATTTGTTGATGGTAACTTACATCTACTTGTTTTTTAAAAGAAGTAGGTTAGTAACTTACAACTACAATTATTTTAAATACACTTAAGGTGTAATTTGCTAACATACTTCTAAAAACAAGTAGCTAATATATATAGGATTTGCTAACTTAAAATTACTTATTTTTTAGAAGTAAACAAGTTACAACTACAAATTTCTTAAAATATATCCGAGGTATAATTTTCTAGCTTATTCCTTCTAAAAAAAACAAATACGTGAGTTAAAATCTTTTTATTAAGTTAAGGGTGAACTTAGAAATCAGAGGTGTGAGAATAGCAAGACCTTTGTATAATCAGCCTTCCATGGTATGGACTTTTGCGTCTCCCTCCCTTGGGCCTTGTTGTCTCGTTGTACGTTTGCTCAAAAAAAAAAATATTGGAATGTTTTTTTATTTTTCAAAGAGCCTACAAATACTAAAGTAAATAATGAAAGACTAAATTACAACAACATTCCCTAAGTCTTTATTAAATTATACATAACTCTTTTTTTTTTTTTCCTGTACTATCCCTTTTCTAAATTTGAAAATATTACACTAACACTCCTTTATATATTTGAAAACATTACACTCGTAATCTCTCAAACATTATACTAACATTTCCTAAAAAAAGTATTTATATAATTACACAAAATCTTAGGAGTTTTACTGTAATTTGCTTATTGGTGATCAAATTACAATGAGAAAATTAAAGCAACACAGCTAATCAAATTACAAAAATCTAGAGTTATTAATATCATTATTAATACAATTAATATTGTTATTACTTTTAATTTGTCTTAGGTTACAGTTATTATAAATCCTAAACTTTCTCTTAATATTGTCTTAGCTAATCCACATACTTATTTCACACACACAAAAAAAATGGATTATTCCACATACTTAGGATTTTATCCTAAGAGATTTGAATTTTTTATTTACTAATTTATTACTGTTTAATGTACTTTTGTTTTTCCTTTTTTTGTCTTAGTCTGATTGAAATTAGTTCATTAAAACAAATCTCCCAATTACCCAACGTATATGGGTTACCCAGAAATAATTACTCAATTCTTTTCTTCTACTTTTAATCAAGTCAAAAGAACAATTAAAGAGAAATATGAAGAACACACGTGAGTTCCATTTTACACAGATTAGCTGACCAAGTAATTTGCATCCATGTCCAAAAGCAAAGTTCCCGAGACAAATAAGTGGTTATGTTTTCATCAAATTTATAGTTCATCGATGCTAGATATTAATCAAATTATTCAACCTGATTATCTCACATTAACTTTTTCTTCACTCACCTTTATATTTATTACTTAAAAAATCTCTTCTGCACTCGCTCTTTTTTTTTTTTTTTTATATAACCTTTGTGATGATATAAGATTTTTCAAACAACGTAGGCTAAAAATGATTTTAGAAAAATATTTTCGAAATCATTATCATTATTACCTTTATAATCATTTTGGTCTGCCACTCTCTACCACTCCCACCGACACCACATTTGGCAAATTAATTCCTGCTGGATGTTGTTACAAGATATGGATATCATTCCATATATCCATTGCCTCTACCCCTTTTTCAAAAATCAATTACTAGCCAAAAACAAGATGATTCGCACATAATTATACAAGCGTGTGCGTGTTCCTTCATTTTATACTTTTTCTTTTAAATTTTTTAACCAAAAGACATTAGTTTTAGTAAGATTCTTAATTTTATATTTCATCAGTACAATTAAAGTTGAGTTCAAAATACAGTAGCATTTCTAGAATGGCAAAATTTTTCGAACTCCATTGTAACAATTGGAAACAACATTTATTAAAAATCTCGAAGATTGAATTGTACCTGTAGGTGGAGATTCCTGTTGAACCACATTACCAATTAGTGCACTGAAGATATAGATGAAGATATATGTCAATCTATTTATATTCTATAGTAGATATGCTATAATAACAATAAGCTTGGAGATCTAATGCTCGAAACTTTGTTGCTTTGTCCCCGTACAACGGGACACCTCATGTACCCTAAAGTTGATTCAAAGTTCTAAATCTTTAAAATCAAGCCCTGATTTTGCATCCCAACCACACATAGTGGCTAACCAGATAATATCATATGTCTAATATATAGGAAATAGATAAGTAAAGGGTTTAAAAAAGGGAAAGGTAGAAAATGATTCTATTAAAAAATAGATTTTTAATATTGATTATGAGATTGGAAGATTGCCTAATTTTGACGAACACAAACACAACATATATAATGTTATGAGATAATTCAAATCATTTAATTGGCATGAGATTATTAAAAAAAATTATATGTATCACTGGTATTCTATCTAGCTGATTATGGCTAGCTACTTTGTTCACATGCATTAAAGAGATTCTAAAATATATATATATATATATATATATATATATATATATATAATCTATACATGCACATGATATACGAAATTAAATATTAGTCGACATTTTTAAGGCAAAGACATGATCTTGATTGTGGAATTAGAAGTACTTCTAGTAAAAAGAACAATAGAAAAAAATTTAAAGTGAAAAGAAAGGGGTGAGGATCGGGGCAACTGTTTTTGTTCTTTACATTAACTTTGCTTTTAATGGGAATTTATTGATTTGTCATAGCGATATGGAGAAGAAAGCGACAAAACCTGTGACCTCCTGAACCAAGTTGGAACCGAGTAACATGTATATACAGCAACTAACACACCATTTATGTAATAATAGAGATGAAAAAGGCCTGCAAAAGTTGCAGTCTAAGACTGTGGAAACCCTAGCTATCCATTAGATCCCATAATAAACTCAAATAGATAGGTTTCTGGGTCAAAGACTGCAATTAAAAGACTAGGGTTTAGCTTTTTGGCCATACCAGTCCTCAGAAGGGGAAAGATTGCTACCTCTAAATGCTAAAAGCCAAACATAACACCTCAATTTCTCTTTGAGAAAACAAATATTAAGAAAAAAGACACAGGTAATAATAGTTGAGAGCTTTGCTCTGAATAGGTCAAAGTTTTATGTACAGCAACTGCTTTCAACTTTCAAAATATCCGGCCTTCACGAACTTTGTAGTAGGTCTTTGTAGATAAAAAAAAATCGAGGCTAGCTAGAAAAATAACTCAATAAGTGAATTTATCAATTGAAATAATAGAAGTATCTACAAGAGGGCGAATCCAGAAAAATAATCAAAAAAGACATTAGTGATAGATCAAAAAAATTCATTTATGTTCACACTTTGTTCGAAATTTTTTTTTGTAAAAAAAATTTAAATAAATAATTATAAATCATAATCTAAAGAAACAAATAAATAGTCAAACCAAATTTCTGTTATGGGTTAAATAAAATAATGAAAAAAGCTTATTGTAACTTGCGATGAGATTTCAAAAGACTATGAAGACAACATGAGAGTTAGTTTAGATATAAGTATTGAGTTTGATATATTTGAACATGAGTTGTTACAATATAGATTAAAATATTTCTACAAAATGCATATGGTTAAACTGTACTTCTCATTTCAATAAAAAATAAGGATTTTAATCTCCTTATAAATAAGTGTTAATGCATAAATTACAAATGAAAATAATTAACAAGCATGCAAACTATATAACAAGCACTGAAAATAATTAACAAGCACTACAAATAAGTGTTAAAGGTATATTAAAATTTATTGGAAAAATTTAAGGGAGGACCCTGTCCCCCCAACTCATATGTTGGATCTTGTGTATAAATATTTAGTAATTAAGAACTAAGAATGACTTGAAAATAACTATTAATATGTTATAAAGACTAATAAAGAAATCAATAAATAATTATAGTAGTATTTTAGTTTGTGAATTATAGCTGAGAATTGTTTAATTTTATGTAATTAAAATTTAATATTAAATATTGTTAAAATCCATTATTAATTATGGATCACAGCTTTTGGTGTAAAAGGATTAAAGTTCTAACCTCTTCTTTTTAATCTAGAATTATCAGTGTTTTAAAATTTTAAAGTCTTATTAATTATTTTTTTCACACTTACCATATTCAAAATAACTAAATTTGATTTTCACATAAAATACCACGCTTAGAACAAACTTAAAAAGCACTTCATTATGCTACAAACCATATTATTCGTATGTTATATTAGATAAGGATGTTTTATACTAAACATATTAATTATTAATAAATTATTGGTTTGAGTGATTTTGGGTTCGATCTTTTTAAATAAGTTTTGGATTAGAGTCTTATAGATGAAAAAAATATTATTGAAAGAAAATATCTCACTAAAAGTGATTAATTAAATTTTTTGATAAAAATTAGTCATTCGCAAAATTGATGAATACTCTGTATGATGATAAAAATTATACTAAATATGTTAATTAATATCTTATATTCATTAAATTATCCTTAATTTGTGTATCAACCTTAAATGGAGTAATATAGCAATAGAATATTTTTAATGTAATTCAAAAGTAAAGAAACATTAATAAATTAAATAGTAGTATATAAACATGTTGGTAACACACTTTTTATTTACTCTTTGTTGTTGACTAAAATTTATTAAAAATCACAAATTTTTATAAGTCATACTTCTAATTATTTAATGAGTTACCCTCAAAATTTTATGATTTTTATATAAATTTTAACCAATAAAACTATTAGGAAAATATGTTGAAAATTTATTGATAACACCCTTATTAAATATTACATTTTCTTATAAAATTTTGTAATTTATACCCAATTAAAAAAACGAATGCTATTACTTAGAACATAGCCCGGATAATTCCAGAGACAGAAAATCAGAGACAAGTTAATCATAAATGATGAATATATATATATATATAGAGAGAGAGAGAGAGGGGGGGGGAGAGAGAGAGAGAGAGAGAGAGAAGTTATAAATATATTCTTACTTTTTACAAATGTTATAACCTACACTTTTATGAAGTATTTTAAAAAATATATGTTTCAATTTATTAAATTACTCCTTTTACATAAGTTAAAGTTCATTAATAACATTTTAAAAATTATTTAGCAATTTTTATTTTTATAAGTATTTGAAAATTTGAAAACTGGGTCTTAGTAATATACTTTCCTGTAAAATAAATAAGAATATACTAATAAATGCAAACATATACTAGTATTTTAGATTTTTATTATACAAGATAAATATTTATTTTAAATAATTAAAATTCGTAATAAATATATTAATTTAAATATATAAGTGTTATATTTTATATTTACAATAAACAATTTAAATTATAATATTTAATTATTTTAATTATTAACAATTTATTTTTAAAAAATATTGAAATTTAATTTATAAATAGAAATAAAAGAAGAAAAAATAATAAAATTATGTATATAAATAAAAAAATATAATTTATGAGCATAGTGTGTGAAATATACATCTAAGAGAGAAAAATATATGAAAAATGTTTAATTAAAGGAAGAGGGAGATGAGAACCTTCCCTGCAAAATGTGTGTATATATTAACTTGTAATTACTGCAGAATGATTTTATTTTCCAGTGAAAAAATGAAGAAAAAAATTCCCAGATGAAAATCATTGTACAATTACATAATAATCCAGAACACTGTAACCCCTCATTCTTAGATACCGTACCATGAACAAGAATCCAGCTCGGATAAGTTATCAAAATTTATCCAGCATATTCTTTTCCGTGACCGTACGGTGAGAAATGGATCAGCAAAAGAAACCCTTCTAGAGATCAAACTACGAGGAATGAGAACAAGCACAAAACTAAATAATGAGTAAGAACTAAGAAGAAAAACGAAACTTAATACGATAGTTCAAACAACAGAAAGAAATCAAAGAAAATCTAAGAATTACAAACCATTTCTTTGCCGCACTTTGCTTAATTTGACAAAACATATATACCAAAAAAATTGCCAAGTAGCATGCTTATATAACCTGAACAAACAGTTGGTATAAGTAATAATGACTTGTATGTGTTTCTTAACTAAATAGTTTAGAATTCAAATTCTGATTAATTTTTTAGTATGAAACAAATTATGTTGAAAAAGAAATACTCATCATGTATTTGTCATTACTTTTGATGAAAACAACTTTATACCAGTAGGATGAAAAAAACATAAATATATAGCCTGTGCTAGAAGGCAAGAAAATCCATAAAATTAATTAACTGGCAAGTAGTAGCTAGCCAAAACATTATAACTTCATAAACATGTTTAGCTAGAAGATGAAGTTCAATTGAATAAGATTCCTCATCATCATCATCATCATCATCAAGATCTTGATTTTTGCTTCATAGAGAATAATAATGAATTGTAACCTGAGAAAAAGGGAAAGGCCATGGAAGGGAGAGACATGCAGGTGTGGTGTTATATATATATATATACAGTATGAAGAAGCCATGAAGCTCAAGATAGATAGCGCCAAGTATACAACTATGAACATATAATCATCAGTATCACGGTGCTATCCCTCCTGAGCTTCACAGATTCTCCCATACTCTCTGCAACCTCGCGTATGATCCATGAACCATGCCTTGCAGAAGAAGAACAAACATGCATAAAGGCGACGCCATGAAGACTGAAGAAGGAAATTACAGTGAGCAAGAGAATAGAAGCTAGACTTTGGTGAGGAAGGAAAGGGAAGGGGGTTATGAGCCTATTTATAGGATAATAAAATTAAGTAATGGAGTGAGAATTGAGATGAAGAGTTGGGATTTAATTTGAGAAAATATTTTTTAAAATGATTGAGCTGAATGTAAAGAATACTATATAACAATATTTTATTTTAATCATATTTCTTTGTTTTTAAAAGAATTGTATAAGAAATATTAAAAATAGTTTTTTTTGTTTTTATTTTCACTGTTTTTTATACAACAACTTTTTTTAAAAAAGACTGAATAAAGTCATATTGTTGTAATGAAAAATAAAAACGAAAACCATCTTCTTCTCAAATTAAATGGTTCCTTTCAAATTAATTTTAACTCTATATATAATAGCTAAATATATAATGTATACATGAATATTATCGCAAATTAACTATTAATATAATTTTTAATCGAGGATTATTATTTTAATTGTTCTAAAACTTGACTGTGATCTTATAGTTAATGCATGGAAAAAAAATCATTTTTAAATTTCCTTTTTCGAAAAAGAAAAAGAAGCATTTGTGATGATTGAAAATGATTATTATAAGGGTAAATAATCGTTTTCGTCCCTGATTGTGTAAAGCGCTGATAAATTTGTCCTTGAAAGATGAAAATTCAAAATTTTATCCCTGAAAGTGAAAAAAGTGTGACAAATTTATCCCTCCGTTAACTTTCATCCGCTATCGTTAATATCAAGGATAAATTTGTCAACGCACTACACATTCAGGGGCGCATTTGTCAGATCTTTATCCAAAATATAATTTAATTTTTATATTTTCTCTTTTTTAATCATTGCAAGCATAACATTACAATAAATACTTAAAAATTAATTAGGAAAACAAGCATAAATGAAAACAAACATAATAATAAGCATAATATTGATTAATAAACATAATTTGTTTATTGTTGTTAAATTTCTATTATAACAATATTAGGTAATGACAAGATCAAGTTAGGTCTCTTTTTTTTTTGTAAGAATTAACTTGATAGCTATACATTTTTGTTTGAGTCTCATATTTTGGGTAAGTTACCGTCACATTAGAAATTTCAAAGCAAAAATATGAGATAATATTTACCCAAAATATGATGCTCAAACAAATTAAAATGCACAATCATTAAATTAATCCTTACAAAAAAAGACCTCACTTGATTTTGTCATTATTTAATGTTGTTACAATATAAATTTTAGAGCAACATATAAATTATGTTTATTAATTAATAAATTTCTAATACAATAGTACCTTATCCAAAATATGAGATTAAAAAAATGCACAGTCATTAAATTAATTCTTGCAAAAAAATGAGACTCAACTTGATTTTGTCATTAATGTTGTTACAATATAAATTTTAGAGCAATATACAAACTATGTTTATTAATCAATATTATACCGTTTGTTTTAACTTATATTTATTTTCCTAATTTTTAAGTGTTTATTATAATTTTATATTTTCAATAATTAGAAAAAGAAAAATATAAAGATTAAATTATATATTAGGTAGAGAACTGATAAATTCATCCTTAAATATATAGTGCGCTGACAAATTCGTCCTTAATATTAATGGTAATGGCCGAAAGTTAACGAAATGATAGATTTGTCACACTATTTTCATTTTCAGGAATAAAAATTTGAAATTTTATCTTTTAAGAATAGATTTATCAGTACATTACACATTCAAGAATAAAAATCATTACTAACCTTTATTATAATGGTAGGTTTTTTTCTTACGTACCTTGTACGCTTCGGACTACGAAATTTTGTTGTGAAAACGAAAACTTGGAATACGGTGACGCAGAATATGAGAATAGGGAGTGGAGTGAACTTGAAGTTTGAAACCCCGGGTAGATATGCACAAAACCCTAAATTTCTCGGCAGAGATAACTTTGCCGGGAAGTTATAACAATCTGGGCTGCCACACAACCTTGCTTAAGTTTCCAAAAAAAATAGGTCAAAACAATATTCATCGTCTACTACATATTCTAATACTAATTAACCTAGGATTCCCTACACCGAAAGTTAATTACTTCTAAACGACAATACACAATTTGATAGTACATAAGGCTATGTTACATTCACAATTCTATTTAAGGATATTTAGGAATATTTTGTTTCTATAATCTTCTAATTCAAATTATTTATTTATTTAATTTATATCAAATTTAGAATTGTGCAATAAGAACTTATCTTCTTCTTTTTTAAAATTTATGTTATCTTGTTAGAAGCAAATTAACACTTACTAGTCTCGAAAGCATATTTATCTTATTCATATTACTGAAAAAAACGTGGTCCAATATTGGATCAATAACAAAATGTGACAAGGCTCATTCCTGAAATAAAGAGTAGGCTCCCCAGATTTTCTGTTTTTTAATTAAATTAAACTAAATGAAAATCATAAAAACAATTTTGATAGTAGAGGAGTGCATCACTACAAGAAAAAATCATATTCACAGCGGCTTTTATTCAACAACAAATAGAGTACGTTGTTAGCAATACTTAGTGACAAAATTTGTCACTATCAATGTAACTGCTGCCAAAGTGTTTTTTTAAGTTGATATATTTGTTGTTGTTAGGACCCAATATATGGGCTTAATAAGTTGTCCAATTAAAGCACAGTCCATGTCCGTTAAGGGTCCATTAGTTCAGAATCTCATCAATAAATATGAAGATGTGCATAACGATTATCAAAGAAGATCCCAACAAACAAATATCTTATCTAATCAACACATGACAGCAATTGTAAGCTCACATGTAGATTCATTCTCTCTAAATACTAATATATATGTTGTCAATGTGCACACACATCATACCCAAAATAGGTATCAAAATATATAGTGATATGCTTGACTTAGGGATATCTCATCCATAGATACCTTGAAAAAAATTCGTTGATCCAAGATTAACTTACTAACTATCCAATTAGACATTATTGTTCTAAGAACGTTGTCCTTATAAAAAATACAGTTTAGTATCAATAATGTTCAAAGTCATTATGAAAAATTATTTTTTTATACTAACAAATGTGTCATCACATATGAAATTAAAGATATGTTGTCACTAGAAAAAAGTACTATTTAATATCAACAACATTCACAATTGTTGTCAAAAGATTATTTTTCTATGTTAACACATCAATTATCCACGGAAAAAAGTATTTTTATATGTTAACATGTTTGTTGTAGTTGAAAAACATATTATTTGATGCCAACAACGTTCATAATCGTTAAGAAAAGAGGAAAAATAAGCTTATTTTTTTACAAAAACAAAGATATTTTTAGGTATCACATTTTACAATAAAAAAAGATATTCTTATTTATATCCAATAATATTCTTTATTTAGGATACTTGTTATTGTATGCACATTTTTTTCTTTTCAAATTTTGCACAACTAAACAAGAGGGAAAGGAAATACTTATCTTTCTTTTCATATCATTTTTTTTTATCAACTAAACAACTTAAAAATCATGTCTTTTTACAACTTTATTTTCTTTTCTATCTCCTTTTTCTTTCACTTTATTTCCTAAAACGATAAACATATAATTAAATGCAAATAAAGCTATTTTTCTTTTCTTTTTCCTTTTGCCATCTCTAAAACATTACTTGTTATTTCAACCCTCTCCATCAACAATTGCATACGACAATCAAACCATTTATGATAATTATCATATGGGATGCCTCTCATGCCTGCAGCCTGGTTAGTATACTCCAGCCAATTTATATATTCACACCACTTTAGAGTTTTTTTAATTTCATGAACCATCACTTATTACTATATATATATATACACACACCAGAAATTAAAGGTTCATACCAGAGTGGTATATATAGTATGATTGATACAAAGGGTCAATGTGTACACAGAAGACTCATCACATGTAAGGGTCATATGCAAGCACTAGACCTCTGTAATACATAAAAGAGTATAAAAGTAACATATAATGATAAAATATATAAAGACTAGTCATATAATAATAAATAGAGAGGTGGGCCGGTTGTAGTTACATCAATGGTCAAGGGAATACCCTCACTAGCCCAACATTTCCTGTGGCTTTACTTTTGGGACCTGCACTGGTTCAAAAGTAATCATCATAAGTTAATAATATCCCATTAACAATCACCAATATCGTTTCTATTTTTTCATCCTGCAGTACTGCTCTGCAATCATAACTTGCATAAGGAATCTAATTGAATGGCACCATTATGGAACATGTCTGATTTACAAGATTCTTCTTCTCTCAAGCACCTCAAACTACATAGTGCTTGAATAAGTGATGTATATTGTTGGGCTCATTCTCTCTTCTTTTCTATATGGTGACCAAACGTGAAAGACTGTTATTATGGAGGCAGTTGCTTTGTCATTAGGACAATATATATGACTAAATCTAGTAGATAAGTTTCTGCCATGATATTCTTCTTCAAGCATTATTGTCTTTTGAAAAGCCAAAGCCCAAAAGGGGCCGGCAATCTTTTCTTTATTTTTATAACTCATTTCAAGGCATTCCAAACCATATTATATTATATATTTTATGCATAATAATTGATTATGAGACCAGAGATTTTTCTCCAAGATTAAATATTATTGTCATCATAAAGAATAATTTATGGAATTATATAAAGTGCATGGATTAACTTATTATACGAAACTATTTCAGCTTAATTGATAATTTTAAATTTAAGTCTTAAATATGTAATTATGAGTATATCACCTGTATTCTGATCTTATAAGATTCCAACATTATTATCTCTTGTTTAAAACACTTGTTGTCTAGAAAAATATATATTATGAAATACAATACAAACAACATACGGATTTACACTTGCATTAATCTTGCTGATAATATGAAACTTTAACTTCAATAAAAGTTCTTTTAGTTCAATTTTTCTTAAATCAAAATTAAACGTAAAAATGGATTTTGATTTTTTTGGAGATATTCAATATATTTTACCTTTTTGTTTTTTCTCATGTATAAGTATTTATGGTTATGAAGAATTTTATCAAAATTAACGAATTTTTTCTTGTTTTTTTTACTTGTTACTATAACCCAATTTTCTCTTAAATTTTTTTAGTTAAAATCTTATAACTATATTCAGATTACATGAATAATAAAGTATAAACTTATAACTTTAAGTTCAGTTCTAAAATTGGAAAATTTCTGTTATAATCGTATGGTTTACATGAAAAGTTGAAGTGCTTTTTTTTTTTTTCTTATTAGACGTCAGAGCATTAGTGACTACGGAATGGCTGAGCTCATCCACATGTTCAATGATAGGAATAGGATGATGCCACATCTAATCCCATTCAAATATTCTCTTCAAAAATAGCTTTCCAAACTCTAAACGGATCTTCAAGCCACCTAGAAAAACTCACTTTGGTGATGCAAAATCTCTATTCAGTGGACAAATTTAAAGGGGGTCCAATTATCTTCAAAACTGCCTAGGCTTATCATCAACAATTCATTTGGATCATATATAAGCTTTCTATATATTCTTTCTTAGGACTTATTTATATTTTTGTCCATTTAGTTTAGATTATGCGTATTTTTTTTCCTCAAGTTTTTTTCCTTGTTAACTAAATTTTTTTATGTTTAAAATTAAAACAAATTTTTTTATGCATCCATTCCTTTTTTTCAAATTACTTTGGTCACCCCTCTCCTAACACGTTACTTTCCATTTTTTTTTTCACACCCAAAAGTGTCCTCTCTATTTCCAACATATCTAACCAAACAATTCTCTCTGAAGAAGGAAGAGTCACCACGCCGCACCACACAAGGGCACAACTCAGCTACATCGCGGGGTTCAACGGCGCCACTAGGAAGGGCCTCCCCCTCACTCATCGCAAGGAGACCCATTAATATGTGGTGCTCGTCCACTGCTAGGAACCACTAAATTTGTCGCTACTCATTCGTTGTTGCCATCGAGAATCAGCGTTTTAGAAAGAGTGATGACAACACCCACAAATTTGCGATGGGGATATGGAGCACATGAGGCAGCCCAAGTGCAAAGTACGACGGTGCAGATCCAAACGGTGTGCGAAGGGCTTTAATATCGTTGTTGAGACGCTAGAAAGCGACAATTTCTTCTTCGATCTTGTCCTCAATGGCATGCATCACAGTCAGCACTTGCTAATTGATCTAACCCTTATCTGTCTACCCTACCACTTCCCAAATCTACCTCCAATGGATGAACAACTAGTCGATACTCTGCCATTTGAGTTCGTTGCTAGTTACTTCTCATGTCATTTGAAGGGATTCAAGACTTAAAGTTTGTCACTCATCCACATAATTGTCATATGTCATTTAATTACCTCCCAATAATTAAAGATTTTTTTTTCTTTTCAAAAACCTCTTTAGTGAACATTTTTTATTTGTAAAAACAGAAATAATTTTGAAAAATAAGAAACAAACAAGTCATTCGTTTTAATTTTGCAACAAAATTAATTATTTGCACAACATTCCTAAACGTGTTAGGGCTCTCACAACCTCATCAAAAGATAAGGGTCTTCTTCCTTATTTTTTCAATTACGATTCTTTATAACTGAAGGCGCACGGGCGAGTATTTATGGAAGGTACTTTCATACTTAAATTAATGAAAATTATAAAAATGGGCGAGTATTTATGGAAGGTACTTTCATAAGAAAAAAATAGTGAAAATTATAACAATGCACTGAATAATTGGATGAATATATACCTAACCAAAAGATGATGTAGCCTTTCTTAATTTATATAGAGATGCATTGAATGTTAAAGGGTACATACCTAATCAAAAGATCGGCCTTTTATATAGATGTTTTTCTGTCACTCGTAATTAGAACAAGTGATGTTAGTCTTTTGGCAGACTTAACTGAAATTTGGACATATACATAACAGCTTATAAGAATAACGAGACTCTCAATTATGGGATCCGCGGATCCTTGGACCCTTCAAAGTAAGATTATTTAAGATTTGGTGCATGGCCCATATAAAGAATCCAGAACACAATTAAAATAGGTTGTATATTACTAAGAAAAAGAAAAACAATAAATGGGTTGTATATTTTTTTTTAAAAATATGATATGTTCCTAGCACATGATGTTTCCAAGCGCAATTAAGCCATTAAATGCATCAATTCATATGATAAATAGCTTCCATTTGGTGTGAATATGACGCATATGCTTTAATGATATAATTTGGTCAAGATTGAAGTGTTTGGCAGGAAATCTGAGCAAAAAGAGATGCAGATTAGAAGAATTGAAGTTGTGGCGCGATCCGCGCCAACAACAGCGCCATGATTCCCAGTTGGCGCCATCCGCGTGAAGTCCCACGTGATCCGCGTGGTCACTATCCTGGAAATGGCATTTCCTCTGGAAGTTGGCGCGACCCGCGCCAATTCCCACGTGGTCAGCGCCATAGTTAAAACAACTCACGCGATCAGCGTCGCACACCGCGCGATCCGCGCAGATCTTAAATCTGCAGTTCTGCAAAGCTGTCAAAGGCCAATCTTGGGATTTCACTTACCCAAGCATAAATAACAGAAGCCACTTCAGTTTTGAGGACTTTTTGGCACGAAAATTCATCCAAGAAGAGGAAGAAAGAGAGCTTGGAAGCTTAGCTAGGGTTTGGGGATTGTGAGAGAAAGTGGGGTGCTTTCCTTCTTCTCTTCTTTTCCCTTGCTTGTGTATCAGCTGGGCTTGCTTCTTTTTGCTATACCAAGGCCAGCCATGATTAGGTTTGACTAGTTTCATTTTGTAGCTAGGGCCAAGCACTTGATGTAAATCCCATTTGGGTTGTATTGAATGCTATTATTCATTTATCTAAAGCTATTTTACTGCACTTTGCTTGAATGTTCATATCTCTTTCTTAGACTTGATCAATCTATTAAAGGATTTAGAGCTAGGGTTCACAATAGGAATGTTGGGGCTTTAGTCTTAGAACTAAGTGTAGTAGCTTGCTTTTGCATTATCTAGGAATGTGAATGTATGTGGGTAGTTTAATCATTATGTTGCTTAATGCTTAACCCTAGGAAGGTGACTAAGGGATTAGGACTTTCAAGTGAGTTGAAGGGTTGTTTCACTGAGAAATTGGTAAACAACTGAATTTAAATGTGCATAATACCTAAGTAGCTTAACAAATTGAATGTAGTACACAATACAGACCATTTGGAAGATAATATCGAGTGTGGGTGCCCTGGCTACGCTTCTTTATTATTGTTACAACTTACATTCTTGCTCATAATTTAGCCTTACATGTTCAACCATTGTTTTACTTTTACTTGTTCAAACAATCAATCCATATATTTTACCAATTATTTTACATCCAACTTTTAGATTTAAGTTATAATTGAATCGGTGCACTAATCCTCGTGGGAACGATCTTTTCTTTATCACTTTATTACTTGTACGACCGGTACACTTGCCGAGTACGCAACAAAATACATTAATTTAAACAACAAAAAAGGTTGTTCTTTCATCGCACTTATATTCAATAAACTCTCCCTTAACAGCAAGCTAGCATGATGTCTGAAATATAATTATGCAACGGAAGCACCACAATTTTAACCTAAAATCTTGTACAAAATTACTTAAATTTTCACCACTAAATATCAACCTTACTAGGTTAAAAAAACATAAAAAAAAAAATTGAATCTTCTCCCATTTAAGATTGATTTGATGGTTAAAAAATATTCTCCATGCCATGACTTTGGCTAAATATATAGCGATGTTACGTGTTGTGTTGTTCAAAGTTTTCTCAAGTATAATTCTAGGGATTGATATACACTTATAGTCTTAAAAATTAAACTAGTAATTGATTCAATCAAGACATTGAATTACTGGATCAATAATTGAATAAATGAATCATTAATTGAACTGTATAACTCGATAATATAATGTTATAAATTATTATTATTATATATTTATATAATATACATGTTATAATTATAACATTTGTCAATAATATTATAAAAAAAAATAACCTCTAGCGTAGTGGTAAGGTATGCTTGTGTCAATTGCTGGTCATAGGTCACAGGATCTAATTATGCTTCATTCCATCGATTTGGGAACCCGACTATTGCATGTGTGATCCAATATTGGAACTAACTTGGTTGGCACTCCTATTCTTAGTCAGGTCCGACCTGCTCCAAGTTTTAAAACAATGTATATAGCAACTTGTTGCCACTTTGACACTTTCAACAATAAATTTAAATATCAAGTGAACTCTTATCCATATCTTCTTGTCATTTAGCTATTGAACCAAATGTGTGGGCTACATGAGATGGTGTGAAGTACTACTATGATGATGGAAGTAACCACGCACGTACGAGATTTACGTGATCCAAAGGAGTTAACGGCTTGGAAAATCACAATACTTGCCTTTGGCTTACGTCAAAAACCATGTTTGGAAAAATAAAAGGCATTTTGGGTAGCCCCCCATTCAAGCCCTCTTTTGCGCTTCCTTGTGTGACCCTCCTTCTTTGGCAATTCAAGTGCTCCAATTCATTGCCATTTTACTTTTCTCTTTTTCTGAACTCTAGATCACCTTTTTTCGGAATCTGAGTGTCAGTGAAACTTGAATTATATGTACGAAATCTTTCTTTCCTCTTCTTCATGTTTTAACATATTGAAACTTGCTCTTGAAGTAGTTTAAAGGGCATATATGTGTGTGCTTGCATGGCATGCAGTGTATTATTGAGGAACTTGTGGGTAGGTAAGCTTGATAATTGTTTTGTGATAAGGATATATGGACCTGACAATCTCAATTTCATACCATGTCTTGCACCATTATATTTTTGAACGACTTCTTTTCTATGAGCTATGTTATGGACTATGAACCTCAATGTGGTTGGCTTGTTCTTGCTAGTATTTCAATTGGGATTTAAGAGTTATGATAAAGTGAATAACAAACAAAAGTCGTAGGATAATAGAAACAAATTGAACCAAAATCATTGGTTGAATGACTCAAATTTGATGCGATATATAGTGGTTTAGTTGGCTGAAAATGCCTTCCTTCAAGTGGGGGGATATGATTATAAAAATATATGTTGGGACCAAGACATCATTCGATTCCATTTCCACCCCGGTTGTACGACTATAATTGTTTGTGATAATTAGAGAATAAGAAGAAAAAAAAAACAAATGTATAGTTACACATAATTATCTAGTAAAATATACTTTTGTTTTCAATATCTCACATAAATCTGAAGTTTTGTCCGAAAATAAATAATGGAGTTTAAAGGCGGAAATTAGCTAGGTTTTATAACAAAGGAGCCTATCTTCTTTTCTAATATGACTTCAATCTAGTTTATTTATTTGACATAGGTCTTGCTTTAACATTTAAAAGCTTGTTTAAAAGTACGTTTATCTTTATGCAGTAAAAAAAGTTTACTTTTGTTTTCACCATGACAAGAAAAAATCTTTAACTCAATTTACTTTATTATAAAATCTATTAAATAGGTAAAAAAAATTACGTCTAAATAAGTTCATGAGTCTAGCTGTTCAAAAAATAAAATAACGAGTCTAAAGTCAACTTTTTTTACAGAATCTAACTAAACTCAAGTTAAAATCTTTAAATAGAAGAACTAATAATATATAATTTCAAAAATATTACAATAAAATTTAGTGCAACACTAGCATTATTATTATGATAGACCTACATATTGATATTTGCGTTGTGTGGACTTGTACAAGTGCTATCATGATGGATTCTACCTAGCTTAGCTTCTATAGTTGAACTTGGTGTAGTTTTTTGTCAATTGTTGAAGCAAGGGAAGCGTACCTGTAAAGACTTTGACATCCATGGTCGAATTTGACAAAGTAATAGTATTGGTGTGTTAGTGATGTGTACTTGGTTAGGGTTTTTCATGAGGTATTTGTAGGTAGTGCAGAGTGATAGGCAATTCTTTCATCATGAACTTGTCATATTTCTCATAATAGTTCATTGCGTGATGCAAACAAATATCTTTCATATGTAGGGTTTATGCTCATAGTGACTACATAATTGACGGTGATAATTGTGTGATTGATGATCAAGTGATGAATGTCCTTGGGAGTGAATCAAACTCTTAGTGCGGTGGGACACTCAATTGGTAAGCTGGTGGTTAAGTTTGACCTTGTTATATTTTCAGAATAATATTAATATTAAACAAAATAGCATGTTAAGCTTAATAAACTTTTAATGTTTGTTTGGTCTGTGTTTATTTTTAAATAATCTGAAATTTGATTTTTTTTAATTAAATAAGTTTTTCAAAAGTTTAAAAGAACTTATGAATAACTTATTTAAATTTATCTTCTATATATTATAAATCTTTAGTGTTTGGGAGAGTTTTTGATAAGATCTTATGATGGTCCATAAGAAGTTTTTAGCTTATTTTAATGAGCTGCCCAATATAGCTTATACCAACAACTTATGCAAGTAATTTTTTTTAATTTAATTTTGTTTATGAACAAAGTAAGAACTAAAATCAAGTCCTAGATTCATATGTTGGCGTGTTTGCTATCCTTTGTCATGTAGTCATCTATTAGGGTCTTAAAAAAATTGTACCTAATTGAGCCAAACTGTTAAGAACTGAACTAAACCAAAATATAAAAATTGTATTTATAAAAAAAATTAATTTAACTATTTTTATATTAAAAAAATTGAATTGCACCATTTGAAAACCGAATTAATTCAACCAAACTAGAAAAACTGAACTATTTTTTATAAAGGGGTAAAAATTCTCCCTTAAATCCTCTCTTTTTCAAGTTTTTCTAAATACGAAAAAATCTATGATGGTGTTTTAATAATCATTGGCATTATTAGTGCTTAAGCTGTTGAGCTGAGATTTCCCTGGGGACCACACATAAAACATGAAACCACTCTGGCACTTACTATTTAGGCCTCTTATTTTACAAAGTACACTCCATCCCCCTTCAAATATTTTTTCTACCAAATTTACCCTTTAAACCCTTATCAACAAATAACTAATTCTATATGAAATCTTATTCCCTACAATTTCTTACTCCACACCCATGTTTGTTAGTCTTATTTTTATCCTATTTTTATTGTTTTTTAAACCTTAATTTTGAATCCAATATGAAATCTTACTCCCTACAATTTTTTATATAAGCAAAAAATAACTAATTCATCAAGATCAATAAAAGTAAGTTAGTTAATTTACTTAATAACATCACAAAGTTTAATTCCAAAAATACCTATAGTAAGTAGTGGAAATATACACATATTTAAATGGATGTTGTTTTTTCCACCAATTAGAGTGTTTGTAATCTTAATAGATCAATAAATGCATCCATTCACATGGATAATGAATTAATATATTTCACAATAAATTAAAGGTATAATTGAAATTTAGCAAGTAATACATCTTAAAGTGAGTTCATGTTTCATATGATTAGGACCAAAGCAATAGACTCATTTGTTTCTTATAAAAAGAATCGGAGGGGAGTATTTTCATCCTATCTTTATTGTTCTTTGAATCATGTGTTCACCCATATTCAGTATATAAATACAGAATTTTCAATCAATATTGCATGTAATATTGTTTATTTTCCTTTATGTGAAACTATGTTTCAAGATATGTTCATCATTATTTTCATATATTATTAACTTTAAGTGCCTTCAAATAAGTTTTCATTTTCTAATCCAGGTCAACAATGTTAACAATTGCAAGTTGTATCAACTCTTAAGTGTGTTGGTTAAGATAAGTTTTATTACTATTGAAAATATCTTTCTAGAATAATGTATACCAATTCTAGAAATGTATTTAGGGAACTATGTTTCATAGTTATAAAAATACATTTTTGGAATAGAAAAAGGGGGAGTTTTGAGAGTGTATCATTTTAAGGAAAAAGGATATAATTGATAATTAAAAATAAAGAGACGTGATGGGGTGCACTTAGCAAAATGGGTGTGTAAATAGTCAGCGCCAACCACTCTAACAAAACAATTCAACTAATGGGCTAATTATAATTTGGGCTATAAATTTCTTACGACTATCTAGTAAAAAAAACCTACAACAGTTTAGTGAACATTTTAATGAATATTATATATACTATATATATATATATATATAAATAAAGGATATTTTGGTGTACACATTTTTATGTCTATTTTATTTTTATAACTACATTCATAAATTATTATTTTATTCCTATAACTACATTCATAAAACACTCAATAACTTCTATTATATTTCTTTTTTAAAAAAAACATGAAAAAGTAATTATACACGAAGTTGATAAATTCCAGTAACGTTACATGATGTAAACACACGAAAGTCATTTTAATTATCCTAAAAAAATATCTAATACACATATATGTGGATGATTTAAATATTCATATAACTGTTATAATTGAAATGTTCCATCATGGACCACTCTTAATATGGTGGATGTGAACTCTCACTTTCTAACTTAAATAAAACGTGGAATTCAATTCTATTCTTTTAAAAAAATGGGATTCAATTGTAATTTGAATAAATATAAAATAAGGTGTTTATAGTTAAGGAAAATACAATAATGTAAATATTTAGTTAAGTTACAACTTTAATCTTCTTATAATTCATGAAATGCAATTTTATCCTTTTTTTTTTAATTTTAGTTTTCATATTTTAAAAGATCATAATTTTGATCAAATCTTTAATATTGTGTACATTTTTTTATATTTTAATTAATTAAATCATTTATTGATAATATCTTAAGTAAATATATTAGATCTAGGATTCAATTTGACTTAAATAAAAAAACTTAAAAAATTTAAACAAATTTGAGAATTAAACAAAAAAAACATATTTTTTTAAGACATAGAGACTAGAATTGTAAAAAAAATAAAAAATAAGTGATCAAAATCATAGATAAGAAATTATAGATGACCATAATTGTAACTTAACTTAAATATTTTTTATTTTATTATTTAATAAAGTTTCATATAACTGATTTATAACAATAAAATAAAAATTGCATTACTGAATTTAAATTTCTTTTGACTGTTACAGAGGTTTGTTCAAAGATAAAATAGTTTATCTGATTTATTTAAATAAAAAATTTATTTAATTAGATTTGATTTAAATTTATAATAAATTTAAACAGAATAACATACAAATTTTATGTTTGATTGAATGAATTTTTTGATAAAAATCAAACTAAATTATATCACATGAACACTCTACTTTTTATTACAAAAGATGAAAATTTAAATTTTTGTCTAGGAAAGTGGAAAAAGTGTGACAAATCTATCCCCGTTAATTTTGGTATGTTACCGTTAATTGAAAGAGTCTATGTGGTACATTCATGAACAAATTTGTCAGTGTCCTATATATTTAGCGATGAATTTGTCACGCTCTATCCAAAATATAATTTAATTTTCATATGCTTCCTTTTTTAATCATTATAAGCATAAAATTATAATAAAAACTTAAAATTTAAGAAAACAAACATAATAATAAATATAATATTGATTACTAAGCATAATTTGTATATTGCTCTAAAATTTCTATTGTAATAACATTAGTTAATAAAAAATCAAGTTGGATCTCATTTTTTAAGAATTAACTTAATGGCTATGCATTTTTGTTTGAGTCTCATATTTTGGTAAGATACTGTCACAATATAAATTTAAAAAAAAAAATTCAAATTGATTTTATCATTACCTAAAGTTGTTACAATCAAAATTTTAAGAATAACAAACAAATTATACTTATTAATCAATATTATACTTATTATTATTATTATTATTTTATTTTAACTTATACTTGTTTTTCTAATTTTTAAGTGTTTATTATAATTTTATGTTTGCAATGATTAAAAAATAGAGAATATGAAGATTAAATTATATTTTGGATAGAAAGATAACAAATTAGTACGCTGACAAACAAATTAGTCAAAGCACAAATTCGTTCACGTAGACTACTCTTTCAATTAACGGTATTTGATTTAACTTAAGTTAAGTTAACAGATAGATATATTTGTTACACTTTTTTTACTTTCAAACACAAATTTAAATTTTCAGTTTTCAAGTACAAATTTATTAACATTCTACATGTTTAAAAACAAAAATAACTATTTATTCTAAAAAAATTTCATTGTTACTAAAGAAAAAAAAAAACACATTAAAAAGCCCCCTCTCCCAAAAATTTGGAACCCTTATATGTAAATTAACTCATCATCAAGGCTAGCACAGATACAAAGTCCTCGACACAATCCCGTCTTCAATTCAATTCAGCCTCCATCTTAGACTTCAAACCCTCTTATCATCACAAGTCACAGCTGCAAAGAAAGTAGTTGTAACCATTCTGGAACAAACACTCAACTTCTCTCTCTCTCTCTCTCTCTCCCTCTCCTTCCACGCAATAATCAATAATCAATCAGCCTTTATGACACAAAAATCCCAAATCCCCAACCTCAGACCCTAATTACTTTTATTTTTCTCTATATATATATTTTTGTTTGGTTTTTCTTCTAATGGCGACCGATGCAAGGGCGAAGTTCCAAAACCCGGAATTCCGGCCCGATTTCCACGCGGACTTAACGGTGTCAACTCACGACGGCCTCCACTTCTGGCAGTTCATGATCGCCGGATCCATCGCGGGTTGCGTCGAACACATGGCCATGTTCCCCGTTGACACCGTCAAGACCCACATGCAAGCCCTAGGCTCCTGCCCCGTCAAATCCGTAACGGTCCGTCACGCCCTCAAGTCCATTCTCCAATCGGAGGGCCCGTCGGCCCTCTACCGCGGCATCGGTGCCATGGGCCTCGGCGCCGGGCCCGCCCACGCCGTCTACTTCTCTGTCTACGAGACCTGCAAGAAGAAATTCTCCGAGGGGAGCCCCAGCAAGGCCGCTGCGCACGCCGCGTCCGGCGTCTGCGCCACCGTGGCCAGCGACGCGGTGTTCACGCCGATGGACATGGTGAAGCAGAGGCTGCAGCTGGGGAACAGTGGCTACAAGGGGGTTTGGAACTGCGTGAAGAGGGTCATGAGTGAGGAGGGGTTTGGGGCGTTCTATGCGTCTTATAGGACCACTGTGTTGATGAACGCGCCGTTCACTGCCGTGCATTTCGCGACGTATGAGGCCGCGAAACGCGGCCTCATGGAGGTCTCGCCGGAGAGTGTGGATGATGAGAGGCTGGTTGTGCACGCCACTGCTGGGGCTGTTGCCGGGGCTTTGGCTGCTGCGGTTACCACGCCACTTGATGTTGTCAAGACTCAATTGCAGTGTCAGGTATAATTGTAATGCTTATATCATTATTGTTGTTGTTGATATTTTGCAAACTTGACTTTTTCTTCCTTGTTGTAGTTTTGAAAGTAGGATAGGATGTGTGTTGCTTACTAGAGTTTTGAATTGTTTAGTTCATGACTTTATGGTTCAGTATAAGAACAATGTGGCTGTCGTGTGGGAAGAAGTGGATTGCAATATTGATTGAATTTTAGAATGTGATAATTGCATTAGAAGAGGCTAAGATTTGATGTATTAGCTTTCCGTTAAGGTTCAGTATACTATGAGCAATGTGACTGTGGTGCTTATAAAATAAAAATGTGGCTGTGGTGTGGGAAAAGAATTGGATAGCAATATTCAATCGAATTTGAGAGTTTGATAAGTATACATTTGATTGAGGCTTAGGTTTTGTATTACCATTCCTTTGATTCAACCTGTGCGAATATGGGATAATCATTTTGGCTTATGTTTCTGTTATGTTAGTTTCAAGGAAGTTCTTTGTGCGTCTGTTGTTTTTTCATACAAAGATATTCTTCTACTACAGCAGAGGCTTTGGGAAAGAGTGAATCCGATGGAAAATAGTTTGATTAGAATTGTGGAAGATGACTTTAGAAATTATGCTCTTAAGTAGTTTTACTGTGATTTTTAGTTGGTTTTTGAGAAAGTCCAATGAAGTTAATTGATCCTTGTTGCCAACCCACTTATTGGGATAGGGATTGACTGATTGGGTGTGGGTAATCGAACACACTGGGGATCAAAAGGCTGCCTCAGGTGCACTAAAATGACTTGTGCTCTTGGATCTGTGTTCTTAGGATTGCAGGGAGTTTGAGCTGCCTTGCTGCATTCTTAGTTATTTTGTCTAAGTCTTCTCTGTTGTATAGGATTTGTTATTTTTTATCCTTAACATAGTTGTACTTAACCATTTTCTCGCTGATGAATGTTCTTCCTCTATCTAAAAAAAAAAAAAAAAAAAATGAAAGTGGATGCCAGTAGGCTAGTAGTATATTTTGCTTAAGGATAGATTTATTATTAAAACGGAAACTTTTTAAATAACCTATCAGACAGGCATATGGTATAATGTGTGCATCTATTTCGTTAACATGTGCTCCTTTGATAAAATATGACTTATTCCTATCAACCAACATTAGAGCTGTGATTTTACCTATGGTTCTATGTAATTTTAATGCAGAGAGAGAGAGAGAGAGATGATAAAACTTAGACTTTACAATTTATACTTGAGTAATAGAATAAGAAAAGAGTTATATTCTGGTAAACCATTGGTACATGTGTGGAGCGAGAACCATGTTGAGAAATAGATAAAGTAATTTCAACAGAGATTTAATTAAGAAAGTGATGACCAACAGACAAGGAAACCAGTAGGAGATATGGTAAGAGGATGAGAATGTTGTAGGGTGTTGATCCCATCATAACCTTTTTAAAATTTATTGAAATTTAGCTCTGTTAATTTGGCATTTAGAAAAATAGACCTTGGGCCTCTATGCAAATTTCCATCCCCACCCCATCACTTGAGCCTATGAAATTTAGAGCTTTAATCAGACAAAATGGTGTTCAATTGGAGTACTGAAGATGATGGTACTAATGACTGATAATGTTTGGATTTGAATAGCTTTGTATGTTCCTTTCAACTCTTGTTGCATTTTTTCTTATTAAAATGGGACGAGTTCATTTTATTATGATTCTGTAGAATCATATGTAGATTGAGTAGCTGACAAGATCGTCTTGTGTAGATCAGCATCCTTATAAATTTATTTCACCCTTTCATTGTTTATATGGGGATTATTATAGGTTTATATGATAAGACCTTACATCAGAGGAACCTATTATTTTCCAATCAAACAAAAAATGTTCCAAATTGGATTGAGGTTTCTGGACTCATGTCATGAATTTTATTAGTTGTTATTTTATTATTATTTGTATTTTGTAATATGGTGCTAATTAAGTTGATAACTGTAAATTGATTGTGTAACAACTTTTTATTGTATGAATTTGTTAGGCTTTATGAATGATGGTAAATTAGGTGGAATCAGACAGCAAATTTTTTCCCCTTATCTTTCCTTTCCTTGAATAGTAAATTGACATGGTTGATGCTGCAGGGTGTCTGTGGTTGTGATAGGTTCAAAAGTGGATCAATTGGGGATGTTATCAAAACCATAGTGAAAAAAGATGGATACAGAGGGCTCATGCGAGGATGGATTCCAAGGATGCTCTTTCATGCTCCCGCAGCTGCTATTTGCTGGTCTACATATGAAGCTGGAAAGTCCTTTTTCCAAGATTTCAATCAGCAGAAAGACACTGGCACTGTTACCTAAATAACAGAGTTTTAATATACATAATTCTTCGGATTCGTTATAGATGATTCTGTCTGTCAAAATTGATAAAATGCTACAAATGGGGGTGTGAGGAAGCAAGTCTTTTCAAGTTCTGCGTTCTAACCCCAATTAATATACAGAAAGCATCGGATTAACTACGAATGGAGAACTTGTTTCGTGTACACATTGTCAGTTTTACTTATGATTTTCCCCCCTCTTTAGCTTTTTGCTAGTTTCATTTAGACAGAACAATATTCCATGGAAACACCTCTACGCCACATGAAATTTTTGCCTTAGTTTCATGCAGCTGTAAGTTTTAATTATGTTAAAGATTATTTTGATATTCTGAAATTTAAGAGGTTTCATTTCCTGGCTTAAACTATTATTATTTGTTGTCTATTTTTTCCACTTTAGTTGTTCCTCTATTGAGAAGTCAGATAGGAACGAGTATTAACTTGTGTTGATTATGTGTTTTCCATATTTTTTCTCTGATTAGATGGCAGTTTTGACGATAAATATGCAGGGCTCATGAATCAAGACCACGTTTATATATGCCTTTCTATGGCACATACCTCTTCCTATTTTAACGTCAAAAGGCGCAGGAGCTACAAAAGCAGCTTCTGATGAATTCATGTCCAATAGTAACAAACGTTATTAAATTAGATATAAAACTTGATGTTAGCGAGTCATTTGAATGATATATTTATATATATAAATAAATCAAAACATCAATTAAAAAATTCAAGCATGAAATGTATTTGAATATTTAAATTTAAATTTAAATATGTTTAAGATTTCTGACAAACGATTGAATTTTATTTAGTTCTTAATAATATTATTTCTTTATCTTGAGTCTTTTGATATATTAAAAACTTTATTTTAAATTTTTATCGTTAGTTAAGTGATGACATAAATTCCAAACAAAGGTTTAATATATTGAAAACTCAAAATAAGAAAAAAAAATTATCAAAAATCCAGAATAAAATTTAATCATTTATGAGAAATCTTAAATATATTTAAGTCTTAAATTTATTACATATGCACCTACCCACCTTCTCCCTTCTCTCATTAAGTCTTAAACATGTAATTAAATTAGTTCTTAAACCCTAATGTGATCAAGTCATTGGTTTAACTCATTCAACTACATATATAAAATTAAATTCAAACTTGAAACGTATTTGACTAATACAAATCAACTAAATATGCATTCAAACCATATTTTTGTTTTGCATCAAAGGAGGTTAATTCATTTGGTATAATATGATCTATCAGTTATTATAAATCTTTATCTTTGATTCTCACATATAAAAAAAATATTTTTGTTGATTGTTGCACATAGCTTTTTGGTAATATTCTCCCACAAAAGTCAAGAAAACCACCAGCTGATTATCCTTCGGGACGCCACCTATGGATTTGAACCAGCAGCTATTTGCTGATGCATTAAAAGTGGGCTCTTTGATAGCCTAGTATTATTGCTTTGCATGTGGTTGTTCTCTTTTTTCTGTTTTCCTCTGTACGTCACCAAAAAAGAATATTCTCCCCCAATAGGGTATCATAAATAGGAATGTTAACTGGTAGAAAAATGAAAAATTGAATAGTTGATGAATTGACTTATGCAACTTATTTATTAAATGCAACAAACATAGCTCTTATAAATTTTCAAAAAATGGTTTGATTCAATTTGTCAGACTCATCTAAAAAAAATAATTTGTCTGACATTATTTTGGGTGAACTAAAAACTAAACCACACTTATCAAGACACAAAACCAAATTGAACAAAACCTAGTAATGTTTATTATACAAACCAAACTAGACGGCTGTTTGGTAAAACGTTTTAACCCACGTTGAAAGGAAAAAAAAAATACGGTACTATGCAAAAACGCCAAAACAACTAGGCAGTTGCCTCTCCGTTGTATCTAGTTTAATGCCTACGCAAACAGACACTAGATGGTTCAGTTTAAGTGCCCATTCGATTTACTACCAAAATCAATTTCACATACTATAGCCTGCATTCTAATGTAACATTTGTGATGATCAAGATTAATTTACCCGCCTATATTTATCATTTTCAATGGTTAAAAATAATTCTAACAAATTTTAATACAACAAAGACACTAATTCTTTTGAATGTTTTAGTTTAGTCTATGAACAACCAGTAACATACACAAAATATCTTCATCCATTCTGAAGTGGCACAAAATGCTGCAAGAGGTTAGTCATATCAAGAGTTTGAAATAGAACAAATATCATTAGTTAGAGAGTACCAGAGGAAGCTATATGCAGTGAGATTTTTTTTTTTGATCAGCCTATATGCAGTGAGATGAGGTTAATCGCAAACATTCTAGCAATTTAGAATGGGACTGTTTAATGTAATATGTAAAAATGCAACTGATTCAGAAGTATACAATATTTACATTATTTACCCTTCTCCTTTTCCCTTCTTTCTCTTCTTGTTGTATAACCCATTTTCAAATGTTTGAATATCTGCCTTGGAATTTCTCTCTCAGGATTTTTTGGTTGCCAAAATTGGTATACTGTTTCCTTTCTTCACAAGTAACAAGTGACTTGCATAGGTCAATGGGTATTGCATATATTTGCAATGTTGGACTTCACTAGTTGGATTCCCCTACCTCCTGCAAAAGCAAAGTAGAAATATATATCAATGGAGATTTTGTTTTTAGTTCCTATAAATCACTAATTTGCTAGGTACTTATTTTTAAGACTTGAACCACAATTAAAATCCTCCACTATATTGCATTCGCATGGATAATTGGACAATTATTACCAAGAACCACGACACATTCAAAACAAGTTGGGAATTATTAAATAACAGGTCAAAGTAGCATTATAAGATAGTAATAAAGAATGTGATTTTAGTTCCTATATTTTTGGTCAAACATGGTGAAGGTTCCTATATTTTCATATCGATGAATTTAAGAACACGTGAATCCCTCTTAATTTTAAAAGACATGAATTCTTAGAAATGAGGGATTAAATCCCCGTTTTTTAAAGTTTAAGGACTAAATTTATGGATATGAAAGTATAGGGACCTTAACTATATTTGATTAAGAGTTTAATGTCTATGTAATCACAATATAAAATAATTTTACACTATTATCTAATCATAAATCACTGTTTTTATTATTTTAAAATAATTATTTTAAAATTCAACAAACTTATCATACATGGATGGTTGGTATCATTAAATGATTGTAAAACTTTTTATATTGTCAGTGTATATTTCTTTTTCTCTTTCATAAAAAATATAGGGACTAAACATATTTATCCCTAAAAAAACATCGGCAAAATGAAAATGACTCTTTTACTTTTGTAGCCAGCCAACTGAGTTCCTACTTCTAGTCATAATTGACATGGGGTCAAAACTAGATAATACGGGCTTGTTTAAACAATAAAATTAATTATTTTAACTTTTGATGTTTTTCACATAAGGTTTTAAAGGGTAGAATGAGAGAAGCAAGCCTCGAAAGATCCTAACACATGACATGGAAATATGGAATTACAACAATGCAGAACAGGAGCCCATCCATAATTTTCAGATCGGAGTTTGGCAATTGCTACCATACATGACATGAATCAAGCCTAGAGCCTTATCCCCCTAGATATTGTGGGCTACATGATTTGAACAATATTATTGGGGCTTATTTAAAACCAAATTTTCAATAAATCCATTAAAACCAGAAATCAATAAATTTCGAAATAGTGATAAACTTCCATGATTCAATATTTTCTTCTCTTCTTTTTCTGATTGGTTTTCTAGCATATTTCTTACTTTATAGCAGTGCATATACTATTTTCTCTTAATTTATTTAATTTTTACTTCATTCTGCTCACCAAGAGGTATATGGAGTCAAATAATGAACTGTATAAATCTAAGAGGCAGGGGGCACCCTTATTGGGTGGAAAGTTTCAACTTGCAAATGTCATAATACTAAAGTATATTGTCAATAAATAACAATTACTTTCAAATTTTCAATTGAATCTGTAACACAACAATCAATCAACAAGCAAATTGTAATTTAATATACCTGTTGAATAAATTGTTTTTCTCTTAAGTATATGCAGCAGCTTGAAGTTCACTGTGTCTGTCCCTTTTGCACCTTATAACTCTTGCTTTATCGTCTATAATTTCTAGAACCTGGACAGTATGAATTCAACTATAAATTCCAAAAACTATTTTAAGTCAATCAAGATTATAAAGAAACAGGAACTGACTACATGATAAATTGAATTTACTAATTTACATAGTTCCAATGCTAATAACTGTGATACTTTTCTCACAAAAAAGCCAAGGCTTTTCTATGGGAAGTGAGCACTGGGAAGTCCAGAAGAAAGTTTCAGAAGCATGTAATTATCGCTTATAATATCTAGTATATAACCAAAAGCATTTAACTTCAATTGACTCAACCACGGAAATGTTTAGCTGAGGGTTTTAAATATTAAATTAAGGACATTATGCTCATGGATTTGTTTTACCTCTGGTCTTGAATTCAGAACCCCACTGGACATTCCAACATCTACGCGCCATATGCTACAATTGTATTTACTGTAGGAAGAAAAGACCTAATTTCAATTAATAGAACTATTCCATCCACAATGAACTAAAAGACCTATATATAAGATATGTATTTGCCATTTAAAGTTAAAATTCAAGTATAGTAAGATAAACATTATTGAGATTTTAGACATGAGGTTATTTTAACCATGTTTAAAGAGATATATTCTCTTACCAATTTACACCTATAGTTTGAGGAGTATGTCCAACCACCATTGCCTTAGCACCAACTGCTTGCATTGTCTCGTCAAGAATGGAACATACCTGGGAATCAAATTTAGTTTCAAAATTGTCAATCCATGTCAGCCTGAAACAGAATCCCATTAATCTGCTAAGGATCTCAGAAATTAAAAATTAAAGAATGTCACCAAGTAATTAGACATAAATTAAGAAACATTCGATAAAGTGGCAAAAAGTCCCCATCGTAATTTAGTTATTGAGGTGTTTTGTTCTTTTAATTTAACTTTCAGGGGGAGTACATTTTGTAGCTTTATCCTTCTTCTGGAGAATTACATTTATGAGTTCATTAACTCACCTTTGGCCTCATAATATGGATTAAAGAAGAAAGCAGACATATCCAGATGTAAAGTAAAAATTAGATACTAAGTAAACCATCCATTAGAAACAAAAACAGAAAAAGGAGAATTGCACTGCAATAAAGTCTTTATACTTTCAAGGGGGGCAGGGTTAGTTACCATGTTTCTATTAACTCCACATATGGTCTTCCTATTAGTTAAAGAATACTGTTACAATCTCATCAGTAGACTTACCTGTTTAGCCTGATAGTCCACTAAATCTGGTGTGTCTCTTGAGTATAAACGATTCCAAACAACACTATCATAACCCCTAGTGGCAATGAAAGGCATATTGTGAGCATTGTCATCCTCATGCTGACCTCTCATCCACTCAGACACTTCTTTATTCATCCTCTCTAAGCCATATGCAACTAGAGAAAATTAAGAAAATAATATCAGGCATTTGTAATCAAGGTAGAACAAATTCGAAAAAGGTAGTATTATACAGTAGATATTGCTCAAGTAAAAATCCATCTCAAGTTAAACAAAAGGAAAAGAAAAAACGCACAAAATATTTACCATGGTGAGGAAGAAGTCCACCATGGCAGAAGACCCAGTCATTGAAATAAGAAAACTTATGTTGTACTTCTAACTTCTAAGGCGACAGTATTTCTTTATGACCCCAGACAGATACTAGGACATAATCATATAGCTCTCTAAAATTTCCCTTTATTAGCTTTTAATTAAGAGGACAATTTATTGATTCCAAATTATCTAAATCTCTTGAGCGAGTTCAAAAGGTCTTGTTTACTAAAGTTCCATCTATTTGTAAAACTCGATGTAAATTACTAGATGACTTATAATTTAACTTGTTTTCCTTCAGTTTATCCTATACACAGAAAATGTCCTAATTCTGTAAAATGTACATCTGATTTTGTCAAGCAAATCGTAACTGTGAAGGGATGAATACAGTCAGATGTGTAAAACAATTCATGTGCTATCACCAAACAGTTTAAGCTTTGGGGTAATTGGTTCATGATTTGGTATCAAAATCTTGTAACCATGTGATATAAAGTTTAATTCTCATTGACCTAATTTTAGGATAGCTCATTTTGCAATTCTTTTTCTAGTATTTTGATACGTTGATTTGGGAATAGGGGTACAATTCTTTTGGGGGGGTTAATTCAACCAAAGCAGTTTGAAAGACGAATTTATGCTTACAGAAAATAAAAATATATAACGACTTAAAGAAGAATAGTACATGTGAAAGAAAAGTGGGACAGAAATATATAGTACCTTCAATAAATTCCAAGGTCCCCAATAACTTTTTGACATTGTTCGATCTTCTTTCCACCTTTCAGAGACATCAACCCAAGAAGTAAATTAAAAGTTTCTTCCTTGTCACCTTCAGAACCATTGATATATTCTAAGAAATCATTACACTCATCAAATCCCCCAGAGTCAACATATCTGAAATCCCCTTCCACATTCATGGTCTCATGATTTCCATTTACCTAGATGAAGCACATTGAGTTATGGAAAGTTACTTCAAGAGAAAGATAATAGCTGAAAAATAATGAATCTGTTTCTTCTAATTTTACAAATAATTTCTACTTAATACTTATATTTTGATGAAGACAGAAACTTTATAAAAATAATGACAAGGGAAACATTGCATGAGGAATTGTCATCTCCTTGGTGATGTTGTCTGTAACATTCAGTTATTAGAGATAGTGATTCGAATGTTTTATAATCCTGTATACCAGTGATTGAAACTTTCGAGTTTGAAAGTCACAAATGACACACCTAAAACACTGCTCCACCTTTTTCTTTTGCCTGTTTATCCAATGATCGCAGCATGGAAAAGATGGCAATTTCATCTTCACCTCGATCTATTGATGTCTCCAAGTTGAACCAACACCTAGTGCATGGAGAAAAAAATAAATTCATATGTTAAAATCTCTCATTTCTATGATATTCTGTTTTTTTTTTTTTTTTACAACGGATTTCTTCTGTGCAAGTTTCATCATTTCATAAATTTGGTTCTTTCAACAATTTTTACTACGTTAAATAATAGTATACAATAGAGGCTACCAATTTGAATTAAAACTAAGAGCAATCCATTATGATAAACAGTGAGCATACAGTTTCTCCACCAGTCCATAAGTCTCGACCATCAGAGCTCAATACACCAGCCATTTCAAGTGCAGACCTAGCTTGCTTGAGATCTCCATGTAGATCTCCAACTATGCAAGAAAATTAGCTTTAATAAGACATAAATGACAGACAACATGCACTAAAAAATCAAAACAAGCTTAGAAAATGATCAGCAAGAACATCATCATGACAGTGAATTAATCACAGGACACTATGCTGTCCACAGAAACTCTTCATCTCTTTAATTTTGAGAGTTTGTATTGAAGTTCCCTAATCTAAGGCTATAAAATATAGAACAAAAATAATTATTCATACTACAAAAGTCAACAAAGACAATTAGTAGTAACTATTAGAAAAGTGCATTCCAGCAGGATCCATCAGGAAATACCAAAAACTGAGAGTGGTACACTTGAGATTTCATAATAAAAAAATCACAAAAAAAAAACCTGAACACAGATTTATTCATCAGCTTGTAAGAGGTCAACAAGGCTAAGTTCAACTTTAACCGGAGAATCGCTACACTGCATTTATAAGGTTGGTTATTCTTCTCTTAAGGTCATAGTCCATATGATCCACATCGTGAGAGACTACTATATTGGGTACCAAACTGCCAATGTTTAAGATGGAAACTCCTCCTAATTATATTTTTCCATACACATGGAAACAAGATCAAACACAAAAACCATATATTCAATTGACCTTAGTCTCTTACTTGCAAACCAACACAAGTCAGTATATAATCCATATTTCCACCATGCAAATTATTTTTTTAAGCATTCAGCCCACATTATCAACTTTAAACATGCCTACTGAGTACCACCTATGGTAAAACCAAAAACAAACAACAAATATTCATCAGAACCTTTTACATTTCTTTTGTTTTATTTCAAAGCAACAATAACAAAAGAACAATTCAAGGCTTTGCTAAACACATTCAAAACCAAATAGATGCCACGAAACAAAGTTGGAATAAGAGAACCAAACCAGCAAGAATTCTGCGACCAGGAGCAGAAACAAAAGTTGGGGGATCTCCACTGACAACAATGGGTTTCAAGGCACTAAGATTGTTGTTGTTGTTGTTGTTGTTGTTATGAAGAAGCAAAGAAGCAGAAGAAGAAGAAAAAGAAGTTGGTGGGACTGGTAATGAGTTTAGACACAGTGATGCTATGTCTTGTGAAGATCATTTGCTAATTGCTATGTAATGTTCCCATTGATGGCACTGCTTTGAATGAAACCAGAAAAGCACACTTTTCTGACTCGAACCTCAGACAAAGCTCTTCAGCCAAGCATTTGGTATTAAAATAAATGGAAATTGACTTTACTTATTAAAAAAATTAAAAATTTAAAATAAAAATCGATTTTATTTTAAATAATGGCTTATTCGCAGCTCTACTTTTTTTTTTTTTTTTTTTATAAAGGAAACAGAAACAAACATAAGGATCAAATTAATTAAAAATTGTCTAATTATATTGTCATTAACATAATAAAAAAATTAAACATCAGAATCAAATAAAATCTCCATATCTGTTAAGATATAAATGAGTTAATTGATATATATGGATGCTTTAAATTTACGTAATGACATGTTATTATTTATTACTCCTCTAATGTGAGATAATTGTACTTTAGACGACAAAGTAAAATAATGATCATTGATTAAAAGATTAATGGTTAAAATTGTAATTAAATTTAGATTTTGTTATATATATATATATATATATATATATATATATTTGATTTTGTCACAATAATTAACGGTTTATATTCTAATCAATGATTGTAAATTGAGCGTAATTTATTCTCTAAATGGTGCACATCGCTCAATTTAGAGGAGTCAAATTCTTTAGTTTGATATTATTTTTAAAATATAATAAAGGTCAAAATATTAATAAACACCAACGTAGTAGTGTTTATTAAATTAAATTGTGCATACTATTATATTAAATTAAGAGTAACAAATCAAATTAATTCTTAAAACTCTGAGTTGATCAATTTAGTTTTAAAAATTAAAAAATTAACTAAAAAATGGTAAAAATGAATTAAATGTTGAAATTATGTAAAGCAAATATCCAGAATTTATTTACACATTTTAATTCAAAAATAAAAATTAAGTATTTTGAATTCATTTAAACATTATATTTTATATTTACTTTTTAGCACTAAAAAGATTTTCTGATAAAGCATAATAAATTTAATGAACATTTTAGTTATTCTAGAATATTATTTCTATTTATCTTTGAATTATTTTTTAATTATAGCTGAAGGTAGTATAAATTATTTTACATGAATT
>PYAF01005851.1:490792-571485 GCA_007407185.1 Glycine tomentella | reverse complement strand
TCTATTTATCTTTGAATTATTTTTTAATTATAGCTGAAGGTAGTATAAATTATTTTACATGAATTTTTAGTAACATTTATACTATTTGCGAATGAAATTTTTTCATCAAAATGTAAAATGTTAAGTTATAGGAATAAATATTAATACAATACACCATTGAACTCGTGGAATAATTAATTATGGTCTCGAATTTGAATTTTAGTAAGTGTCTTTTCTTGAAGAAAATATGTAACTTTAAATACTTAAAAGAAAAAAATTCATCTATAATAATTTTATTTTATTTTTATTTTTTGTGAATGATGTTTATAATTTTTAACCACTTATCTTAATTAATTCGGGTTTAAAATGTATTGATGTTGATGTTTATAGTTTCTAAAAACATTATTATATCAAGACAGTAAAATACTTGTATTAAGCATTTTATATAAGGGTTAAAGTAAATACTTTTTTAATATTTTTTACCCTTTCAAGGACAAAATTAATCATTAATTATAATTTCAGAAAGTAATTTAAAATATCACCTATTGTCCTTTGTTTTCATTGTAATTCTGAGTTTTTTTTTATATTTTTATTTTAAGAAATCAACAAGCCAAATTTGTGGCCAGATTTGAACGGGCCCAAGTGTCATTTGAAGGGGCCAGATTTGTGGCTGTCATTTTAAACGGACTATTTATGATTCTAAAATAATCCAACCGTACGTCGGTTCGTTAAGAATATAAAATTAAATGGATAAAAGAAAAATGAAATTAATGACATTTTAAAGATAAGAAAGATCCAAACATTAATTTTTAATTCAAAATATTTTTTTTTAAAAATACTTTAAAACATTAAATAAATTTAATTCATAAAATATTAGATAATTTTTAATTTTCATCTTGACAAAAATACCCTTTTCAGCATTAAAAAAAAACTTTTTCATTTAATCCTTAACTTTAATCAAATATTACATTTTTTAAATTTCTATTAATATATTTTTCCGGTAAGAAATAATGTCACAAATAAATCATTTTTCCTGTTGCATAACCTGGTTATGGCATCTCATTATTTAATGGAACAGATCGAATAACATACTTAAATCTTTTAAAAAAATATAAAAGATAATAAATTTAGTAAAATAATATATCTTTTATAATCTTTTTTTTTATAGATATTCAATTTTACTAATTCAATAATTACATTAAAAATCTCATGAAGTAAATCAAATTTATAAACTTTCAAAGAATTTCAAAACTAATGAGAAAAAAGGTTATAAATTAACTGTAATATTAAATTATCATGACAAGTTTGTCAACTTTTTTTTACTATAAGTTAGTTGATTCTACAAAATTATTTTAAAAAACTATCTATATTCCATCTACATACTTTAAAAGTAATTTTACTTTATTATTCATATAAAATTACTTTTTTCTAAAATCATTTAAAGCGTAAATTAACCTTTTCAACCTCAATTCTTTCAAAATCAATTGGACTAAACTTAATGCTAAAACTTACACAACCATCCAACCTCCAAGGCTCCTACAAGATAGATTTGGATAAGTGCTCTACTCATATACTGTGATTCAAATACACAGTTCAAAACATGGTAAATCTGAATTCTTGGCTTCTACTATCAAGATATTTGAAAATGGATCCACCAATCTGGCTGGAAGACTATAAAAGAAATTGAAGGATTAAAATAAAAACAACATTCTTACTGTGACTTTGCACTCTGTAATACATGCGAAAGAAAAGCATTGATATTAGTTTCTGATGACCCACCACTTGCAATTGCACGATGACATAACTGCTTCATCTCTCTGCTTCTTTTCCTCATATTCCTCACTTCATCCCCACCCAAATGCATAAATCTCTTAATAAGATTAGCAATTTCATCTTTTGTTATCAAAGTATCCTCTTTAACCTTTGTCCTCACCCTCCACCCCACCTTCCACTCCTCTACTATAAACTTACCGTTTAGTGGTTGGTCCATAAATATTGGAAAGGCCAAAAAAGGAACACCACTAAAAACACCTTCTCTGGTGGAATTCCAGCCACAATGAGACCAAAAACCCCCAATAGAATGATGCTGCAACACTCTCAATTGATCACACCATTGCAAAACTAGTCCCCTATCCCCACACATCTCTTTCAACTTATCACTCTCTCCGGGCTGCACCCACAAGAATCGAACGCCACTTTCGCGCACACCGGCCACAATTTCATCAATTTGTTCATTGGAAACCGAAAGAAAACTCCCTTGCGAGATGTACAACACAGAGCCAGAGGGTTGGTTGTCAAGCCATTGGAAGTAGCCAATGTCATCATGTTTAGAAGCATCAATGTGGCCATTACCAAAAGAAGGTATGGCAGGGCCAACAGTGTAAATGGGGATAGAGAACTCTGCTTTCAAAGCATCAATAGCTCGAGGCTCAAGCTCGTATATGGAAGGAAATAACAGATATTGCGATTTCTGCACCCATGGTATAGCATTCAAGGCCAATTCCAACAATCTTCGGCTGCGCCAACTTCCATCATTAAGTGGAAAATCTGCCAGACGAATTGACGAGTTCCCCGGAATATAATTCACACGTTTCTCACCGTCTTCTGTGACAAATATGTTAAAAAAATTACTACATCAGAAAAATTATTTAATTGGCTGTAAAATTGGTTCGATATTAAACATTGAGATTTAACTGCTAGGTGAACCGATCAAACAGCTCTAATAGACATAAAAATTCCAATTTTATATGGTTTTATGGCGAATAGAAAGTAACTGACCTGATACGTTTACAGGGTAGTGACCATTTTGCTCGAGAAGATGGTAGTGTTTGAGCACAGCGAAAAACGACGCCGACATCGGCCAAAACGACGCCACGGGAATGCTTCTCTTATTTGCAACGCGAACCACCCAGAAGAGGTAAGTGTCGTATATGACCACTGTTGGCGGCGGCTCAAGGCGGTTGAGTAAGTCTTCAAAGGGAGCTTCCATTTTGGTCATAACGGCTTCGAGGAAGGTGACGAAGTCGTTGGCTCGACCGTGTTCGGAGGGAATAACGTTTGGGATTGTGGCGAATCGGATTTTGTCGGGTTTGGGGTCGGAGCCGATGAAGCCGAGCCATTCCTCGGTGACCACGAAGGTTACGAGGATGTCGGAGTTTTTCGATAGGAGTAGCTTGCAGAGGTTCATCATGGGGTTAACGTGGCCTCGCCCTGGGTATGGCATCGCCACCACGTGGCTGGCGGTGGTTGGTGGAACTTGAATTGGAGCATCCATAGAGACAAGGGTATGAAGATGGATTGAGAACTTTAGGTTGTAAATTTGTAGTTGAATTCTTCATTCTTAATGTGTATGTGATGACGTGAGCGATGACTGCATATATATGGTTCCATCATGGAAAAATATGAGGATGAAAATTGAAAAAGCATAGAAAGAAAAAGCGCATATGTTAACGGCTATTATTCAAGGTCCCATTCTCTTTTACTAGCAGTTCTATCCTATTACATTTTTATTCTTTTTTATTTTTTATTTTTCATCACTTTATCTGTTATTTCTTTAAAAAATCATTTTACATGTTACATTTATTACTTTTCTTAATTTTTTATTGTTTTTTTACTTTTCTAAATATCCGTCTGTTTAATTTTATATAAAGTATAAATATTAAGAAATCGTCATAAATCATTTTACTGCATAGAAAATAGACAAATGACTATTTTATAGTGACTAAAGAAGTAATTTGTGATAATTATTAACTATCATAACTTTTTTTTTAAAAAGACAAAAATTAGAAAAGTGAGATAATCTTTAAAACCACAATTTCTTTATGTTAAAATGGTTTTCCGAATGACGATTTATCCATTTCTGTATTTTTTTTTTATAAAAAAAATCTTTCTATTTTGATGATTTATGAAAAGAAATTGCATCATCTTGGTACAAAAGCCTACACATTGGTTAGATCATGGAAAAATATGACGCTGAGAAAGCATAGAAAAAGGCAAAGGTTAACCGCTATTATTTAAGGTCCCATTCTTTCTCTAGTAAGGTGTGTTCCTAGGCGGATAAAGGGAATGGAAAATGAGAAAAATAAGTAAGAAACTGATGTAAAATATATATTTTTGTACTTTATTTTAATTTAAAATTTTCTTTCATCTGAAATGACTTTTTTTTTTATTATATCGAACGGATCCTTAATAACAGTTCTAATCAATTCTATCACATTTTTTTTTTATTCTCTTATTTTCATGGTTTTATGATGAATAATCTCTATAAAACACAACAAAAGTGGAACAAATCTGTAAACTCTATCAAAGAAGCTCATGGAATAAGATGCTGGACTTTTTGAAGCTAGAGGGAAACGAGTCAGTGGCGCTGCCTAATCTGGTAGCAGAGTCAATGAAAGATAAGCTCAATTTGTTCAACCTACTGTTTTAGAAGATATACTTTTTCAATCTACATGGATTGTAGTCTCTGATCATAAGCAACTAAGGGAACAAATAATAAATTCCATAGACAGCACCTTGTTGCCAGCATATGGAAAATTTATTGACAGGTTTCAGGATGTTCTTTGTGAGCGTTCTTATGAGTATATTAAGTATGGAATTGTAGACATTCAAAATCGTCTCTGCTGTTTGTTTCTTCTAAGTGAGTAGATGAATCCATTGCTGGAATAGAAGGAAATGGCACCAAAGTTTTCATGGATTTAGTCACCAGTATGTTTCATTGTTTCTCTTTAATTTTAATTGCTATTTCTTTTAAACAATCTAATATTCCAAAACATTTTCTCTGTGATTGATCTTACTAAAATTGTTTGTAAAGAGTCACTCTTCCGTCCTTGAGAAAATAGTTGGAATCAATCCGTATTAATTATTACCCGCAACAGTTACAATTGTCGACATCTTTATCCAACATGATTTTATGATCTTATTGCTCAATGGAGAGGATGCCAATGTTACAGTCCAAACCTATGCAAGTAATTCTTGACTCTCGTGTCTTATGACACCAATATTATTCTATTTCAATCTTAGCAATTAACATATGTTGCGTCAACAAGAATATGATGTCAATTTCATTTGAAGAAGTGAAAGAAAAATCAAATAAAAAAACTCTATTTTAAGGTGCCAAAAGATTATTTAAGTCTATATAATTTTGTTAATCAGACTATGCAAGATAACTTTTTTTTTAAACGACAGAAAGGTAGAGTGGACTAGATGTATAAGTGATTAATTTACTGTGAACCACTTTTATAAACATAAGCACTTTTAATACACCCTGTATATCAGATTTTTTTCCCTCTCTATTCACCGTAGTTCCCTTCCACTCCGCACTCTCTCTCTTCCTCCCTCTGTTTTCCTACCACCCTTTCTCTCCCAACCAAGACCTCGACTTTCTCATCTCCATCACCAACAACCAAGACCACTGTGTACACTGAGATTCAAAGCTAGAGTGGACTAGATGTATAACTGATTAATTTTAGTATAAAGAATGTTGGGTGGAATTGTGAAATTTAGATGAAGATTGTAGACCACCTATAAAGATGGTCGATGATAGCATCCATCTTTCTTAAAAACTGATTTTAAGACAAAAGAACCTAACAAAACTTACCAAAGATCTTTTTTGTAAGTGTCAAGACTAGAGTGAAAACTTACGATTTGAAACACAATGTTAAAACAAGATATAAAGAACAGATAAAAGAAGAAAAACACTATTAAATTATTTTTTTGTACTGCACTCATCAAACTAGTTTATTTCAATAAAAAAAAATTGAGACAGTTGCAGTGTATCTGTTTGATTGGAAATAACGTGAATAGTCCGATGATAGTGAAAGTTAACTAGAAAAATGTCATACAAATACAATTGAAATTGAAAATGAGTGCATGTTCGTCTACAAGGTGTTTACGGCTTTAATGTATTGTCTGCACTAAATCCTTAACAAAGGCATTCAAATCAGTAACAGCTGACCCACCATTTGTAATTGCAAGACGACATATCTGCCCAAGAGTTTTGGATCTTTCCCTGATTTCCCTTGCAAGATTACTATCCAAATCCATAAATTTCTGCACTAGCATTACAATTTCATCTTTCTTCACCAAAGTAGTAGTATTCACTTCAACATCTTCCTTCACCCTCCACCCAACCTTCCAATCCTCTACTATCATCTTACTATCAATGGGTTGGTCCATAATTATTGGAAATGTCAAAAACGGAACCCCAGCAAGCAAACCTTCTTTGGTTGAATTCCACCCACAATGGGACCAAAATCCTCCAATAGAAGGATGAGACAACACTCTCAATTGTTGGTCACACCATGTCACAACTAACCCTTTGTTCCCACAAATTTCTTTCAACCTTGAAGCCTCACTACGGCCTACCCACAAGAATCGAATGCCACTTTCCCTCAAAGCAAATGCAATCTCATCCATTTGAGCCCTTGAAACCGAGAAATGGCTTCCTTGTGAGATGTAAAGAACAGAACCAATAGGTTGTGCGTCTAGCCACTCCATGTAGGTATGACTAGTCCCATTTGTGGTTCTCAAAGTGGGATTGTTTTGAAGGCTAAAATAAGGAATGGCAGGGCCAATAGTGTATATGGGCAATGACAACTCTGCTTTTAGGACATCAATGGCATGAGGTTCGAGCTCATAAATGGAAGTGAATAGAAGATACTGTGCTTTTGAAACCCACGCGAAACCTTTCAGGCATGTTTGCAGCAATTTATTGCTGCGGCAACTACCATCGTTTAGAGGAAAATCCACGAGCCGCATTGAGGAAATTCCAGGAATATAATCCACACGTTCGCCACCGTTTTCTGGCATGCATCAGTTAATTAAGCAAAACATTCATAACTTCAATATCTCCAATAATTAAAATTAAAATCTAATACAATAAATGAATTTTACAATAACTTATTTACTCAATTAAAAGATGTATTGATAAAAAATAAAAAAGCAAATAAATTAAAAATTTAAACATATAGTATGTATTTAAAGAGCTATATTCATAAAAAAAAACTATACGATCAATCAATCAAAAACTAATATCAGTATATCTTTTTAAGTAATTATTTTAAAATTTAATTTTATCATATAGACTATTTATAATTAGATCATAATATAAAACTTCTTTTAAAACTTTTATACACAGTAAGTGCTAGATTATTTACTCGTTTTTTATATCAGATGGTTGCATCATCATATATTCAATAAGAAGTAACAGGTTAATATGCGGGATGCATGTGATAAATGTTTATTTATATAATAGGATTTTAATTTAAAAGGTAAATTATATTATAAATAAAACTCGTAATAAATAAATAATCTTTAATAATTATATTTTAAATTTATTATAAATTATTTATATTATAATATAAAATAATATATAACTATTGATAATTTCTATTAAATATATTGAAATTCAATTCAAAATTAAAGTTAAACGGATATATAGGAATACGTAAAAGAACAAGAAATGTTTTTAAAAACGTTTAATTTTATTGAAAAAGGTTATTTAAAAAATATTATTGCTAAACAAAACATATAATATAGAAAAGATTTAGACTAAAATAAAAATAAAATATAAGGATTAAAACAAATAAAAACTAACCAAATAAAAATAATTTAATCGATTATTTTATGTTAATATAAATTTCATTTTGAATTTAAATATGCTGTATAAAACTGTTTTACATTCTCATCTAATTATATCATTTTATACATCAAATTGATTACACTTTATTAATTCTCTGTGTAATATAAATCCTATGCTAAACATGTTTTTTAATTTTCAATGCACTTATATATACCGCAACCTCCTTTCCAACTTATTAATGGATCAGTTTGGATCAATGATCGTTTTCTTCCAATTACAAATCATCATAGGTCCACACAAACACAAATATAGATGGTCCCAAAATCTCAGATAGAATTATCTTTGCGGAAACACCTACTCACAAATGAACTACAAAGAATGGTCCCCAACAAACATCGCTTGCGACCCATACTGATCATCCACCGTCTTCAACCAATGGTGTCAGTCGTGGGCGGATCTAGCTTGGAAGTCGGGATGCAGTGTCTCTCTTAAATTTTATCATTAAAATATTAATATATTTTTAACATTTATTTGTAGTATTTGTTAATTATTTTTAGTGTTTGTTAATTATTTTTATTTATAATTCATACATTAACACTTGTTTATAAGATGATTAAAGTTATTATTCTGAAATGAGAAGTACAGTTTAACTATATGAATTTTGTAGAAATACTTTAGTCTATATTATAACAGCTCATATTCAAAGATTTCAAACTCAGTACTTATATCTAAACTAACTCTCATATTGTCATTATGATCTTTTGAAATTTCATAGCAAGTTACAATAAGTTTCTTTTATTATTCTATTTAATCCACAACAGTAATTTGATCTAACTATTTATTTGTTCGTTTAGATTATGATTTATAATTATTTGTTTATTTAAATTTTCTTTCCAAAAAAATTTTCGGAGCCGCTGTCCCCAAATCTCCGCCACTAAATATATGAATATAAATAAATTTTTCTAGGTCTATTACTAGTATCTCAGTATCTCAGTTGATTATTTTTCTGCCACTTATAACACCCATTAATCCCAACTCAAAAAACTAACACTGCAGTATCAAATACTAACTACGATTATAAAACATTAAACTGTGCAATCAGGTTCCGAAGATGCTATCTACACGTTCAATTTGTTCATTTTTGTTTTTTTACCACCAAGCACAAAGGAAATTCCTTGACCACCGTAGCCCACGCTATATATTTATACGGGTAAATTGAAAGTGAATGTAAAATTATTTTAAACCAGTATTTTTTTTTCAATTTTATAATAATGAAACTAAAAACAAACATGAAAACATGTCTGAGTTTACGTTACGGTTGAAATAATTACCTGACAAATTGACAGGGTAATGTCCATTTTGTACCAAAAGGTGATGGTGGTGGAGCACAGAGAAAATAGACGCGGACATGGTCCAAAACGACGCCACCGGAATATTCCTCCGGTTTCCAACGACGACCGCCCAGTAAAGAAAAGTATCAGACACGATGACGGTAGGCGGCGGCTGAAGGCGGTTGAGTAACTCCTCAAAGGGCGCTTCCATTTTGGTCATGACAGCTTCCACGAAGCCTGGGTGGTCGTTTGCGCGAGTGAGCTCGGAAGGTACGACGTTGGGGATTGTAGCGAATCTCATAATGTCGGGTTTTGGGTCGGAGCTGATGAAGCCGAGCCATTCCTCGGTGACCACGAAGGTTACGAGGATTAATCTGGTGTTGTCGTTGGACAGCAACAGCTTGCAGAAGTTCATCATGGGGTTGATGTGGCCTCGAGCAGGGTAGGGCATGGCCACAAGGTGGTTGCAGGCGCAACTTGATGATGATAGAGCTGCTTCCATGGAAAAATTTTAGGGGTTGGTTTCGTTGGAAGAAGAAGAAGAAGAAGAAGAAAGAAAAGAAACTTGAAACTTATAAAGCACGTGCTTTCATATTTTTTGTTTCGAAAATGATGCAGGCAAGGCCAAACTACCACAGTCCACAAGACTGTTTTCGGCCTTTCATCAAAGTTTCAATTTTTTTTTAACAAATTTTAGTTTAAGTTCTTAGTATTTATATTATTTGTAGTTAATATGTTAACAAGATTATGTAATCTAAAAAATACGTATTTACATAGATATTTTTGTAGATTGTTTAAAAACCTTTAATATTCATTTAAAAAAAGTATAAGTAAAATTAGTTGACATTTTGTTTTTGATACAGAATATTCCCAACAAACAAACAAATAAAAAAAAATAACTTAAAATTGTGAAACTTAAGAAATTATCCATGCTTAATTAACATATGTTAAGATAGCTCAATTAGGTGCAAATGATGCATTGATGTGGTAATGAAACAGCTTAAGTAGTAATCAAATCATCAAAACCACTCTGTTGAATACGATGATGTAGATGCTTCTTCTTCTTCTTCACAACAAAATCACTCTCCCCCACACACACCACAGCATTTGTAAGTTCGCATGCTCATCCACATGCACATGGTGGTCCAATGAAAAATGCTTTTTGCCTTAAAATAATCATCAAAATTGTTTACATATGAGGCAGGTAATATACGTATGTACATGACACTCAACTATGTTTATGTGTCACTTGTGCACACACACCGGGAGTAGTTCATGACACACATAAGTGATCCCAGAAAACGAAATGGCACCAACTATAATCAAATAAGAATTGTACTTTTAAGGTATATAACTTTCTTCAGTTTACTTGTTTGAAATGGCTAACAAATAGACCCCAAACAGACAACATAATGTAACAACGCCCTGGTCATTTAAAGCATTATCTGCCTTAAGTATGGTATTTCCTGTATCGCTCGCAAAGCTTCTAAAATGAAGCATCTCTATCCAAATACAAGACATTGATGTCTGCAGTAAACTCCACTCTTTAGCATTCATAAGTTATTACACAAAATGTGCAGCAAGCACGTCTCAAATTGCTGAATGTAAAAGGACAAATTCAGCTATCAGAATCAGAGAGCACTTCAGTTTCAGTTATCAGGCATTTTACAATGTTATATACATCCTTACATTCAACAACAATATCCAACCCTTTATTAATACATTGCTTAGTTGTGTTATTGATCCCAAGCTGCTCAATGAGTCAGTGGTTTTGAAATGTCTCTAATAAATGCATCAAGGTTCCCATATGAGGATCCCCCTGCACCAATCGCTCTGTGACATATAACCTTGATCTCTCTTGCCCTGTCTCTGATCTCCTTTCCCTCTTGGCTTTGAAGATCCATAAACCTCTTAACTAGTTCTTCTATCTTTTCTTTTGCCACAATAACTTCACTGTCCAACTTTGATGTCTCTACCTTACACCCATTCTTCCACTCATCCACAATTTGGCTGCTATTTGGAACTTGATCCAAGAAAAGAGGGAATGTCAGCATTGGCACCCCAGCAAAGAGAGCTTCAAGAGTGGAATTCCATCCACAATGGCTCCAAAATCCACCTACGGAAGAATGAGACAACACCTTCAATTGGTCACACCACGGCACCACCATGCCCTTATCTCCACACTTGTCTTTCAAACAAGAAGCATCGGCTCGAGCCACCCAAAGATAACGAACTTTGCTACTGTTTAGTGCTTCAACAATGTGATCCATTTGGGTAGCAGATACTGAAAGGAAACTACCCAAAGAAATATACAATACTGATTCAGGTGGCTGAGAATCTAGCCATTTTATGTAGTCATGACTATGATCATTGTTCAAAGGGTTTTGTCCTAGTTCTAAATAAGGTATAGCAGGGCCAATAGGATAGACTGGAAAGGGAAATATAGCTTTTAAGGACTCAATTGTTTCAGCTTCTAACTCTTGGACTGTGGTGAGTAAAAGATAATTTGCTCTGGGAACTTTCGAAATACATTCCAAAGCAAGCTGCATGACTCGTTGATCATTTTCATGAAGCACAGTTCGAAGGTCTGCCAAATGAGCTGAAGAAATTCCCGGGATGTTCTCTGCTTGTCCATCTGCATCATTTATAAAACCACACAGATCAGACATGCACCCATTTACAATTGCATCAATCTTTTGCTGATGATATGCAATAAAAAATGTTTCACCCTTTAACACTTATGCCTTCTCATCAATCACCACAGTTAGAGGTTGAACGATGATTGCTTAGATTAATGAACATACTTCCAGATTCTTAATACAATAATCTCAAATTTAACATTCATTCCCTGGCCATTTTAGATTGTTGTTAATAATCTCCACATAGAAGGTTGTTGTAGTTTAATAAACATCTTATTTTTATTACTAATAATCAGGAGAAGGAAGGAATGCAAATGTATCTCCAACCAATATTCAACCAAATATAAATTGTCTTGTTCCTTAAATGGCTTGTGTTAAACTTGAAGGCCAGGCTTACATTTCAGCCAAAATTCCTTCACCGTATCCCATTTTTTCAGTGACAATTTTCTTAATGAACTATATATTATTATTTTAAAAAATGAAATTTAGGGAACCAACTAAGTCCCAATTAAAAAAAAAAATAATGGACTTTATTTTTCATACAATGTAAGTATACAATGTTTTACTAATTACAAATAACCTTAGATACCACCTTTAAAGTAAATCTTGTAAAATAATTTATCGTAAATATATATATATAAGGTTTTTATACGATTAATACATTATAATTAAATCAAGAAAACAACATTAATTCGAAATATATTTAGCAGTTAGTACTATTGGTTGATATTTGACCTTCAGTTGACTCCATTTAACAAAGTGGTTTAGTTAAAGGTGGAAAAAAAAATTGTGCTTTACTTTTTTTTTTTTTTTTTACTTATACTGCTGGCAAATCAAATTCAGTAAAGAAGCGATTTACCCATCGTATCCTTATCGACGGTCAAACCCTGGTGTCGTGCAAAGACATCAAGGTGATGCAGCATGGAATAAAACGACGCGGACATGGTCCAAAACGCAGCTACCGGAATATTCCTCCGATTGGCTACGGCGATGGGCCAGCGGAGCTCGACGCAGCCGAGGATCGCGGTCGGCGGTGGCTCGAGCCGATCGAGGAGCCGCTCGAACGGCGCCTCCATCTCCGTCATGACGGCTTCATAGAACGCGGGAAAGTTAGCGGCTTTGAGGCGCTCGGGAGGGACCACGTTGGGGATGGCGGCGAGGCGAACGGCGTCCGGCTTGGGCTCGGCGCCGATGAAGCCGAGCCACTCCTCGGTGACCACGAAGGTTATGAGAATCTCGTTGGGTCTCTTCGATGCAAGGATCTTGCACAGGTTCATCATCGGGTTGATGTGGCCTCTCCCCGGAAACGGCATCGCCACCACGTGGCACACGCCGTCGCTTCCGCGGCCGCCAGAGTTATGCATAGCCGGAGAAGTGAGTAAGTGAGAGTGGGTGTGGGGGTTTTTTGTCTTTTCGATTGTTGTATCTGCTCGCATTCTAGACGGGTGTAATATGGCGTATGCAGTATTAAAACATAGAAAATTAGGAATGCTTTAAATTATTGTTTTAAGCAGTATTTTATTTATTTTTAAAATGTGTGATGAATCATGTAATAACTGATTAACAAGGCCTTCAGGGCAGTTGGTAGGTAGTTGATTTTTTTTAAGTATACTGACATAGATAATTTTATCAAGATAAAATTTATTTTGATGATCTCTCAAAAATTAGTCTTGTGATTTTTGAGTATGTGAGATACTTACTTTTTAAAAAAATCATATAATAACTTAACATAATCAATCTTACAATCAATCTTATCTGAATTTGTATAGATAAAGGTTACTAATGACAGCATGGGCACTTTAAGCGTAATTAAGTCTCTAGTTAAAGATTAATTTTACAGCTGATTTAAAGAATTTAAACTTATAAAAGTCCCTTAAAGACTCACTAAAAAGAAAGATTTTAATTATTACTGTAGTTAAAAGAAAGGGTGTGCAATAGATTATTTGCCATATATATATATATATATATATATGTGTGTGTGTGTGAATGAGTCAATGTTGACAAACAAATTGACACCATTGCCACTTGATATCGCAAAACCAGTTTGAAGCATTCAAAACATTAGATGAATTTTTTTATTTATTTATAAGAATCAAACTTAAATATTAGAGATTTATAACAACTTTAAATACACGGTTCAATTGATTAAACTAAGAACAACTTGAGCAACGTCTGATCCTAAGTTCTTACTCTTAAAAACGATTCTTCTCCTAGTTCATGGTTGGAGTGCACTGTGCACTCAGGTGACAATAAACATTAATATTAACAATATATTTAACCCAAATTAATTGAAATAAGTGATAGATAAATTCAATAGTGATAGATTAAAAATAAAAAAGAGAAAGAAAAAAAAGTGTCATTCTTAACTATAAAATATGCTTTTTCTCTCATTGCATTCAACAAAAACTACGGGAGAGGCACTACAGTACACAAATAACATGTGAGGCCCAATTAAGTTTTTAGATTTGATGCAGCAATCTGGAACCCACAAAAAATACTTTAACAACTCGTAAGTGGGTTCTCCCTTGGTGATGCAATGATGCTCTAAACTCCTTAAGATGCATCCTTTGCTTTTCACAATCTCTATCCCCGTTGTTGATATACACAAGCGTTATACAAGACATTAATTCAAGAGCATCATCTTAGATGGAAAGTGTTTACATAATTTGTTTAATTTTTTTTTCACTGATATATATAATATATAATTGTTTATATAAATAATTATTGCTAAATAATATTTATATCATAAAATATATTTTTCAAGTATCTAATACTCATAAAATTAAGTTAAACATTCAATTTAACAACTTTAACATTAGAATAAATTTTTATGTGAAATATTTAAATTTTCGTGAAAAGTAACAATTTCTTGTGTATTGACTATTGTTCATAATTGTTACTTGAATTGAGATAAGTTTATCTTTATTCCTATTTAATTCAATTTTTTTACAATAATATTATTTATATTAGATTTTGAGTCAATCAATACTCAATATATGAAATAACACTAAATTAACTAGATTTATTGACATAAAACATTAATTTTTTTATACAAATACATTACTGTTAACAATTTGTGTAGTTAAACTATAAAATTAAAGAAATACGCCACCGCTACCGTCGCCGCCGGAGTTATGCATAGCTGGAGAAGTGGGTGTGGGTTTTTTTTTTTTTTTTTTTTTTTCATTTTTGTCGTTCACTTGTTCTATCTACTTGCATTCTAGACTGTGCAGTTAAATATCATATGAATGCTTTAATTTAAATAAGGCTTAAATATCGTTTATCATTTGTAAGTCATTTTTTATCCTGTAAGTTATTCTTTTAATTTAATTTTATTTTTTATAAGTTGGCGTTTTACAAATTTAGTTCTTATGAGATTTTTTTTTTCATTTTTAGTTTTTTAAATTAGTCTTTTTTTAAATTTTAGTTCTTTTTAAATTTTAATTTTTTTATTATAACCCCTATAAGTTGACACTTATGAAGACCAAAATTAGTCAAATACATATTTATAGAGATTAAATATAGATAAAAAATTTATAAGAATCAAAAATATATTCAAAGCTTGAAATAATGGTTTTAGGTAGTATTTTATCTGTTTGTTTTGAAATTTTGGGATGGATGTTGTAATAACTTAACACAATCAATACAACCAATTTTACCGGATTTTTGTTTGGACATTATATTAAAGTTTACTAATGGCAACAACTTTAAGTGTGATTAAGATGATCAAGTCTCAAACTGAAGCTCATTAAAGGATTCAAAATTACATAAATGCCTTAAAGTCTTGTTAGAAAGAAAAAGATTTCAAATTTATTATAAATTTGTATTTTTTTTCAATTTTAATTTTTATGTTTTTTTAATTCCTTTATGTTCGTGTTATTTTAATTTTGGTCTCTATAAAAAAATATTTTTAATCTTGTACATTTGTATTATTTAAATTTTAGTCTCTTAAAAAATGAACTAAAAAGAACCAAAAATGAAATACCATAATCTTAGAGAAACCAAAATTGTAAAATTATAAACTTACAAAAACTAAAGAGTGAAAATAAATGTTACAAGAATCAAAATTAAAAATATACGAACTTACAAAAAGTAAAAATTAATAAAAAAAAAATTATAGGGAACAAAATTGAAAAAAAAATTGTAATTTCAAATTACAATCCCATGTAATTAACAAAAATAAATTACAGGGAGCAAAAAAAAAATCAAATTGCTACTTCCTTTTAAATGATCATCCAGCAAATTTAATTTTCTATATCCTTAGCAAACTGTTAGCCTCTCCCATTATGGTAAAGAACACAACCGAATCACCCAATAGTGTTTTAGCAATAACCAAAAATTATAGTATCATGCTTAGGGTGAAACAATTATTGTAAATAACTAATTCATCTTTTTTATATTGTACTGCCAGATTATCAAATCGTTTGACCTTCTATAATACTATGTTTTTCTTAATGCTTAATTAAGTGATTTTAATTAGATTGTAAGAGTAATTATATTTAATTTAAGTTACATAATTAATTAATTATGAGATGATGGTGTGTGGCACTTATATGTATGTTATGTACTTACATATGCAAAAAAAAACTTTGGATGTGAAAAGTTTTAAGGTGTTTTGACAGAGATGAATGGACTTTGAGTGATATATAATGAAGTGTATGAGTTTAGGAAATAGTGAGGTACAAATAAAAAGAAGAGAAATTATAAACTTGACATTATTGATTTAAAGCTAAATTACAACACTCAAAACACTATCTTCTTCCTCTCTAAGACAACTCTCCACTAGAGAGCTTGATACCTTAAATTCTTTTGCTCAAGGGACCTTGTGGCAATGTTTTTCATGAGTTTGAAGGTTTGTTCAATTATAAAGAACCCTCCTCTTTTCTATCTCATCTTCCATTTTCATTTTCCTTTCATGAGCATTATTGAAAGTTTATATACATGTTCATTTTCATGATTTTGATGTGATTTATGTTAGGTTTTTGGGGTTTGGATGATATGGATGGTGTGGAACTACTATGTAAGTGAGGTAAAGCTTCCAACTTGGAACTAAAGTTTTCTCCTTTCTTCCTTTATTCTTCTCAAAGTTAGATCCCTTGTTTGTATGGGTAAGATAAGTTTTACTTTGATTGAATGCTTTGTTTAAATGGTTGATGCTTGAAATGTTGTTTTTGGGTTCAAATGATTTGTATATATGATATACGATGTGTAATTTGATTTAGATTTGATTAAAAAAAAACATTTGGGGTCTTATTCAAGAAATTTGACATTTTGTAAACATTTACGCTTAAGTCAATGATAATTATTGCTTAAGTCAAATTGTAACGACAATATATTGTTACACTTGAGACTTTAGTTAAAATATATCTATACAATTAATTTGTTTTAGAAGAGACTCATTTTAATAAAAAAAATCCAAAAATGATTAATCAATCTCTTTAATCCATCACTCATGGCTTTAATAAATCACTAGTCAGGATAAGTTTTGATCTTACGACTTTAGTATTTGCATTTATTCAAGCTTTGAATGATTTCACCTGGATTAGTTGCATTTATATTTCCTACACTCAAGTCTTCCCTTTGTCTGCTAGCTTGGAACTAAAGACTAATTGGTACTCGTAATTCTTGTTTGGAGCCATTAATTAAGTCATTCGCAAAAGTAGCTCAAGTCTTAATATTATCAAAATAAGGAAAATAAAATATAAAAGGTATACATGTATAAAAATAAAAAAAAATAACATTGTTAACGTGGGTTAGAAAAAGTGATTAAAAAGCTTGCGAATGACATAATAAAAGTCCTAACAATTACTTTGTGCTTCATACTTTAACTAAGAAAGAATCCATATGCCCTACCACGTTTGTACTTTGAACAGGTCAATGTTTAGAAAGTAACATGAAAATATCTCCAACAAACTACCCGTAACTTGAATAATTAAAAAAAAAAAAAGTAGATTTTTTTTGTCTAATTTACACGCAAGATCTGTCTTGCTTACATGGTTAATGTATAAATTAAGCAGACAAATTCACCACACAATTGAATTATAGAGACATAGGATTGGTCTATTACGATGAACGAACAACGAAAAATAAGAAATGTCACAAATTTAAATTTTCACAAACAAAAACTAATAATAATACTAATAACTGACATTTATAAAAAAAAAAAATACAACTCAATTGTTAGAAATAAAACACTCAGTATTCAAAAGTTTACTAAAGTACATAGCTACTGCCCTAAAAGAGATTTTTAAAGAAACTAATAAAAAGGAAATTAATTAAAGTAGCATCTAAATAAAAGTCAAAAGGAAATTAATTTGAGTAGTATCAAGTTCTTTTGGATTATTGTCATGACAAAAAAAAAAAAAATTTATGCAAAAAAAGAGTTCTTCTGAATTTTATGATTTCAGTATCGAATCTTAAACCACTTTTGTACCAAATCAAATCATACCAAATCCAAAACTGCTTTTGCACCACAAGAAAAAAAAAAATGAAAAAGTGCCAGACGGAGGTATATCCAATTATACACCATAATTTTTTCTTCTTCATTTATGAGTGTTCTTTATTTTTGGCTTTTTGATGAGTGATGAGTTGCCAAAATTGGGTTATGTGCATATCCACCTTTCTGAACATTGGGATCAATCCATTAGGACCATCCCTGGAAGACAACCATAGACCACACCTTAGAAATAAGCAAACGGGAAAGAAGTGCAGTAAAACAACGGACAAAGAAATTAAGGTTTAATTATTAATGTGTTCATATTTATTACTTTGACTTTATATATGTGTAAAATATATAAGTTTTGGTTCTTAAACAAGTAAATTTAATGTATTTTGATCTTTCTCATTGTTGTCTTCTAATTCTATTTTAACTCTGGCTGCTATTATATCACTACAATTTTTTTTAAGCATTTGTTAATTAAACTAGAAAATTAATTTTCTAAATTATCAAAAAAATTGTAACGTCGTTAACTACATTAATAATTGTGCTAATGATATAGAGCGAAATACATTAAATTGTTCGTTTAAAGATTAAAATTTCCAATTTTTGATATAAGATCAAAATAGTAAAATGCAGATAAGTATAAAGACTAAATTAATAATTAAACCAGAAGTTAATAATATAACAACTGTGGACCTAATAAGAAAGTTCAAGACACGTAAAATTCAAAAAAATAAAAAAATGAAAAACGGAATGAATTTTATCCTGAAATTTGGAACAGATATATATATATATATATATATATTTTGTGTTTTTCCTTTTCAACTCTATAGGACGTGAAGGATAATTTGAATGGATAAATACAAGAATGATTTTGAGTTGAAATTAATTAAAAATAAATGTACAGGGAATGGTCTTAGATATTTTTGGGAGATATTTTTTTTTGGGTTTTGGGATCTTTCTCGAGCAACTTCAGTGTCTCTTCACAAAGCGACCCTACAAACAAAAATATCGGAAAAAGCTGCTTTCATTACAAAACAAAATGACCATACCCAATGGCACGAACAGAAACATGAAATTTTTTTTAAAAAAAATGAGTGACCTTGATTCTTGGTCTTTTATCAGCGTTTAATTTCCGAACTTGGTATCTTATCTTCTTTGAGAACAACCTGTTCTGGCGCTTCTCTTTGTACCTTAGAACACTTGCTTCCCTCCTTGCCCTCTCTTCTTCCAACACTGGCACTTCTCCCATCTAACACAAAGAATATATCATTCATATTAGCAATGACAAAGTAAAAATTAAAAATCTATTCTAGTAGCTAACAAAACTAACGTTAGAGAGTATTCCAAATATAGTTAAAAATACTCTAGCTAAAACTATCCCTTAATTACTAAATTAATCAAGTAAAACTATGAGTACGTACCCAAAAGAATTCCAAGCACTATATGTAGCAAACATTCTATAAAAAATACCCAAGTTTTAAAAAATAGTTCACGGTTGTAATTTAAACTATAATATCAAGATTTTTTAACTCACATATAGATAGTATTTTTCTTCAATTTTTAGTAATAACAACAAACACGATGAAATCGTAACGCAATCAATATTTAAAACCTTCTCAAATATCAAATACTAAAATCAAGACAAATAGTTATAGGACCTTAAAAGAATTGAAGAACTGCATTTGAATAAGCAGTAACGTAGGTAATTAAAGTAAATATGATAGAGGAAGAAAATGAAGAATAATAATGGATGGTGAATACTAACATAGTAGGCATTATTGATGGGGAATGAAAGAGAACAATCATCAGCCCATAGAGAGCCTCGGTCAGACCATGCATCCAAAACCTCTTGATAGTTCAAGTTCAAATTCAAAGCCACCATCTTCTCATCATCCACTTCCCAAAACCCAACAATATTGTTATTGCTTTCTCTCCTTAGAATCGCTTGCTCCTCCTCAAAGAGGCATTTGCTCCTCGTGTTCTCTCTTGCATGCTCTTTCCCTTCATTTTCATCTTCTCCTTCCTCTCCAATATTGGGGGGTTGAAACTCCTCCCATTCTATGAAATCCCATTGAAGTTCACCACCACTAGAAGAGTTTTGTTGTGGAAAGTTTTGTTCTTCCTTGGTGTTCAAGACCCCTTTGAGTTCGTCCAAAATACTGAACTCTTCATATGTGTAAGCTTGGTTAGAATTGGCATCGGGTACTTCTTGTTCTTCTTTCTTGGGGCTTCGAAGCAGTGAAGTGCATCCCATCTTATCTCTACGAAGTTTCTCTCTCTGACTTTCTCTCCCCTCTAGACTTTGTAATTGCATAGTAATGCATGTGCTCCTACCATCGGACGTTATGCAACTATCAAATAGTATGGAATTCGCATGTTTGTGTAATGGGAATAATTACAATGAAATAATTGACCTCTTCCCTTTTCATTTGTTCCTTTTTTATCTTTTGTTATAAAAAATCTTAGCAAAAGAAAAAAAAAAGAATAAGAGTTTCTGTTTAAAATAAAATAAAAATAACAGGAATAATAATAGTGATATTAATCAAAATAACAATAAACTAATAAATAATGATGATAAGCCATTAAAAATGAATTAGTAGCAAGGAACAAGAGTGATTTACATTGAGTCATGCATGCATAAATCTAAAAATTAGTGCTATCATCATTGTTTCATTAATAATAATAATAATAATAATAATAATAATATCAATAAATGACTCAATAATAATTATCACTCTGACAAATTCTTATAAATTATATTTAATTTTAAGATTATAAAAAAAGTTAAGTTGAATTAATAAAATATATTATCCATACTAAAAAATAATAAAAATTATATATATATATATATATATATATATATTATACACACACTACTTTTCCTTCTCCTTAATTAAAAGGAAAAGCTAAAACCAAACACATTCTGAGAAAAGTTTTAAAAAACTAAGGACCTTAATTTTCATAAAAGAAATGGAGTCAAGTAGCTTTTTTGTTTAAACAAAAAATAACATATGTAACTTTTAAAAAAAAGTTGGATACCTCAACCTCTTTTTCCTTCTCATTCTAAGTAAATTGATGCGTGACAGTTTTACAAATATTTTCTTTTAAAAATCCAATTTAGTTAAAATTATCAAATAATTTCAACTCTATTTTCAGAGCTTTTATTTTGAACTTTAACGTTAAAATAGATTTTGAGTCAAAGAAAAATTAGGTCAAATAAGAAAAAACTAAATAACGAACTTTATCTTTTAACTCATCTCTCTTCTCCTATAAAAGGAGACTTTTTTTATTAACTAAAATGAGAGCGAAAACGGCAATATTGAGAGAAAACAATTATGCTCTAGAATTAAAAAGACACTCATTCGGTAATAATTAATTACTTAATATATAAATATATTATATTGATCTAAAACTAAACAGAATTGTTCAGTTGAATAATTTAATCGATTACTTGAAACAATAATCGATTACAACAATTACAGAGCTCAAGAAATAACTAAATAACGAACTTTATCTTTGACCCATCTCTCTTATCCTATAAAAGGAGATTTGTATTATCTATAAACGAGAGAAGACTACAAAATTGAGAGAAAAACATATGTGCTCTAGAATTAATATTGTTTTTCAAGGGTCAAAAGCTGTAGGCTTCTTCATTGAGATTGGGTTGGTGTTCAGTGTGAATGCATTTCCAGTGAGATAAGAGAAAAGGAACGAGGGGAAGAAGCGACTTATAGTACGAGTCTTCTTAATTCATGGTGAAAGAAATTTCAAGAAGATAAACATAAACTTCAACTTGTCTAATAAATTACGAATTAAAGTGACACGAGGGCTACGGTGCAGAAGTAAATTCTTTGCTTTTGGTACACAAAGATAGTTAACCGGTTTTTTGGTCGTAGGATTTATCATTTTAATGATGAACGATTAGATGCGGTGTGCAGAACCGTCTCGGGCAGTTAATATGTTTTTTTTTTTATCAGTAATTATAAGGAGCAAATGGCCATTGTCGGAGTTTTGAGTGTTGAATGCAGAAGAAGATGGTTGTGTGTATTTTAATGGCTAAAAATGGGTTTTTGTATTGCGATGTGGTTGACTGTTAGCGGGCGTATTTGATTGGAGGTAATGGCCATTGTTGGAGTTGAGAGTTTTTAGAATAGTGAGAGTTATTTGTGTGTGAATTGATTTGTTGAATGTAGCCCCAATGCATTAGTTAGCCTCCGCGTTGTGTATGTTGTATCGACAGTGAGACTTTGTTGAAGACTATGGATTGATGTTCGCTTTTGTATTTGGGTGATTTTTTGTTGAAGATCCATCTGTTTATGATTTTTTGCCCGCTGTATGTGATTTTTTGTTGAAGGCCCATCTCATCAGTTTTCAAGTAGTATGCTGTATTTGGCCCTGTGTTTGTAATTCGAAGAAGGGTTAAGCTATCTACATCCATCATATTTTCAATGTACCTAATATATTTTTTATATTTTTAATTTTACTCTTTTATGGATTATCAATTCATATAAGTCATATGTATTGTTAATCTATATGACTCATATGGATTAATGATCCGTAAGAGTCATATAGATTGTCTTTTTTTTTGTTGATTTTTTAAATTTTAGACTATTATCAATAGTTATTTTGAATTTTGAAATATGAATGAATTTTTCTTACTTAAATAATGTTAATTATATACTAATATATTATATGTACATATATAATTTTAAATTTTTAATATATACAGGTCAAACCAGTTCAATTACTAATTCACCAATTAGACCACTGATTCATTATCTCAATCGAGTAATGAGAAGATCGATTTTCACAACTATAATAATAATAATAATAATAATAGATATACAGAAGATTATGTAATTGCAATTTTTGTTTCTTTATCCGTTTTATCATTTCCAATTTTCCACATGCTACAGGATCATGACTCATTTCATACGGCCCTATGTGTCAATCACTATTGGCCAGTGAACATTAATTCCCAAGCAAGGGCTACCTACCTAATTTAGTACCCTGCATAATGTTCTTTTCATAGGGTAGTTTGCTATAGTAGAAGGGTTACACCTTTGAGAAGCATTTTTTTTTCAAGAATTTAATTTTAAATACATTTATGGAATAAATTTTGTCCTTTATCATTTAATTATGAATTAACATAAGATAAGATTCTAAATTTTATAATAATTATTTTAAGATATAATGTTGACACTAAAAAAATTTAAACTTCCAATACATGAAAATATTTTTTTAAAATTAATAAACTATAAATTTATTCTTATATTATGAATTACGTTGCAGAATTTGAAAAGTGAAATTCTTATATCTCTTACAATTAGACATTTTTAATATTTATTCTTCTCTTCTTTAAATGTGTATTTCACATACTACTTCTTCAACTAATCAAAATTAGTAGCTAAATCATCTCAAATTATTCTCCATTTATATCTATTTGTATACTTAATTTTTTAATTGTTTATTTCTTTTGATCAATCATATATTTTATCTTTATTTTTAAACTGGATTTAAATATATAGTTTCTTAAAATAAATTGTCAATAATTAAAAATAAGATATAATTGAATTCCAAAAGGAAAGATATAATTTTATTTTTCAATTGTAAATCTAAAATATAATTTATATAGTTAAATATATTTATTATAAATTTTAATTATAATATAATTAATATAAAAAGGGGCATGCTTATAGAAAGCTAACCGTGAACCAATTGAATAAAAATATTTGTTATAAATTTTAAATAATAAAAACAAATATTTATCTTGTTTGATGTAAAATACTAGTTTATTAAAGTAGAGTATGAAAACTACTCAAATCCAAGTACGATATATAGTTTTTTCTTGAACAAAGCAACAGAACTCAAATTTCAATGACGGGAAGCTGCATGAAGAGAAATACAATGAGCTGGTGAGTTCCACCAAGAATACTTGTCAGACATAGAAGCAGAAGCAGCTAAAGAATAAGAATTACATTAGCACTTCCTAATTAAAGACAAATTAAAGGAAACAAGTGTTGGTTCTGAAAAAGTATCTTTGTTCTCCTAGTCCTAGCATATTTGATCATCTCCTTATAATTCCCTCAAAGAAAGGAATTACAACCAGTTCTTGAGTGGCATTTGATAATCTGTTATGCACTTATGCTAATACTAAGTGGAGACAAACCACAAGGTTTTGGTCCATGCACACTGTACGTGGTATCGAGTCTTTGGAATTTGTCTATTTGAGCATCATATAATAAAGACAACAATTACTATCCAGCTTGACCAAACATTTCTCAAGATTTGCTTTTGATTGGATCTTGGTTAACCAACACACTAACCTTTGCATCGATCTTGAGGAAACAATTTTGAATAGCTTAAATACTTTTAATCTTATCCCTTGCTCAGTGCTCCAACCATGCAGTTTAATTTCATCCCTTGAAAAATAGTTTCTCTTGCTCCTCACACACACTTCTCCAAATTAAATTGTGTACGTAGCTTGGTTGGTGGCTAACTTTGATTCAATAGTTAAATGTTGTGGAAAACATCTCGCCTTCAGAATTTCAAAAATCATATCAATATATGAATCCTCGATATGAATCAATCGCCAGAACTGTTTTTGCAAGGAGTGCAGCAGTACTGAAATCACACAAATCTTTAAAACTTATAGTTGTGCAAGAGTTTTCTTTTTAAATGTGAAATTTGAGTAAGTCTTAAATCTTGCTATTTACCATTTACTTTTAGTTAATAAAATCTCATAGTAGTTGAGATTTGTTTAATTATAACTTTCAGATTGGTTGTAAGTTTGTAATAAGGTATTCTCATTTATGAAATATTAATGTATTCATTTTTTAAGTTATTATCTCTCAAACTTTATTTGTGCAAGTTTTATTATTTTGGTTTGGTTAAATATTACTTTTAGTCTATTATATTTTAGTATTATTTCATTTTAGTACATTAAGTTTTAAATGTTTCATTTTGGTCTTTTATATTTTCAGAAATTTTATTTTGATTTTTTATGTTTTTGAAAAAAAAATTGATCCTTTATATTTTAAAAAGTTTCATTTTGATCATTTATGTTTTTAAAAGTTTCATTTTCATCTTTTACTTTTTAGAACATTTCATTTTACTTATTTCTTTTAATTTTCGTTTACAAATGTTAGTGTCTCTTTATGATATGCAACTTTCATCCACCAAACAACATTATTGTGTCATCCTATAGTCACACCACAACCCACCACCAACATAGATCTCAAACATTGAGTCTCATGATCGATGAGAAACTTTGGATTTTATGTGGATCAAAATGAAGTTTTTAAAAATATAAAGGATGAAAATAAAACTTTTAAAACTTAATGTACCAAAATAAAATAATAATATAACATAATGGATCGAGAATGATATTTAAGCTGGCTTCATACATGGATAAAGTTGTCTTATATCATACTTGCCATAAGGCATAATGCATAAAGCATTTTTTTTAATAATTAGTTATAGAATTAGACCTTTGGTTCTTTAATGAGACCTTAAAGTATTTCTACAAATTTTTATCTTTTAGGCCAACTTAGATTAATTCTCAATCCAAAACTTAAACACACTTAAAGTTCTTTATTTCTTCCCCTTAAAATCAACGTGTGCTATCAAATAACTCAAATCCAATGAGTTGCTTTTATTATTTTTTTAATTGAAGAAATAGTGAGGTTGAGTAATTTATTCTTCATGCAATTGAGAGTAAATATGTCTACTTTAACAATTCTTCACTTATATTTTTAATGTTTAATAGAGAAAACTATTACATTTGAGCTATCAAGATGATTTTTTATTTAAAGTCTCAAGGTTTGTGGAATGTTGTGATATCTCCCAAGTCGATCAACCGTCATGAGGGGAAAAGCTTATAGGAGGGAAAGTTCATGAGAGAAAAAGTCATCAGCTATTTGCAAATCATACTTTTACCAAAATCATGCACTTAAAAGCACATTAAGAAGTATAGGACAAGTTCCAAGATGAAATTGAAGAGACTAATAAGGTTGAAACTATATTAGGCTCCTCGTATTAAGAAATATAATTTAAGAAATTAAGTTGATGAAGATCGATAAATCTGTCAAGGACTATTATAATATGTTAATGGATGTTATAAATCAAATAAGGCATCTTGATGAGACATTATTTGTTTATAAATGATTAATGTAGGTAAAACTCAACAACTTGCACCTACTATTATTTGGTATAGATAAATTCATTAAAATTAAAAATGACTTCTACTTACAATTATTTTATATAGATAAAACTCCAAAAAACTTGTGTCTATGATTGATTAGTGCAGGTAAAACTTACACTACAAGAAATTTGACATATACCTACAGACACTTTTAATAACAATCATTAAAAGTGTGGGTATAAACTTGATATACCTACAAACATTTGATAAATTGTGGGTGTAGATATCATATAGTTATAAATGTTTGATTTAAACACTATTTGTTTCAATGGTGGATTTGAAATTATGGGTATAGGTAACTTATACCTATATGTATATGATTAACCGTAGGTATAAATATCATCAAATTATATATTTTCTTGTATTTCTATCACTATTTATTTTAGTGATGACTTTAGAACCATGAATATAGGTAACATATACCTACAAATATATAATTTTGTAACTATTCGTTTTAAGAATGGATTTAAAACTATGGCTATAAATAATATAAACCTATAATTTTTTAATTTGTGAATAAAACAAATTAAAACAACACTTGTTTGATGCACACTAAACTTGTTAGTTTTTTTTTATAACTAAAATAACTTGTTAGTTTGTCACCATAATTTAGTTTGAAATATATAGCCTTTTTTTTCAAATTTGTATTCTAAAGTGTATTCCAATTGACTTTTTTAAGGTGATAGTGCCTACACATACTTTTGACTCCAGTCTTAGATCCCCATATTAATTAAGTCTTATGTAAGCTATAAATCAAGAAATATGGACTTATAATTCAACTTATTCAAAGATTTAACTATGATATGATATTTTACAAAGAAAAAATATTCTTTTAATTTAGGTACTTATAAATGGTTCTACTAGTAAAAATCATCAAACTACAAACAATCCCAACTAGATAATAATAATAATAATTTGAAAACGTAAAACATCCCAATAAATAAAGAGCAAAGTGAATTCTTTTATTATGTGACTTTTATCTACCGTTAAAGTCTATAAGTACAAGTTAATGGTTTGTATACCCTCTTTAACATATATAAGTTAATGATTTTTACCAATACTTGAAAGTTGTAGAAACAAGTTAATATTTTTGCTTATAATTAAAGGTTTTATATATAAGTTAATAACAATCGCATATAATTACAATCAAATATAATTGTGGGTAAAAATAAATCGGTAGATAAAATTTCTATTGCCAGACTATATGTCCCCTCAAAGTTGACAACCAAAATGTTCGTAGGATAAAATCTTTAATATATTTACCTACATATTTTTAACATCTAGTGATGATTTTTATCCCTAAGTATAAATTATTTTTCTTGTAGAGACAATTTATTAAAAAAGAAAAAACAATTGTAAAATTAAAAAACTATTTAACTCTCCATGTGTGGCCTTCCGACTACAATACGGGACTATATAGATAATTTTGAAAGAAGGGAGCGTGAGTAAATTTTTATTTATTTATTTTATACGAGGGAGAAGTCACGGACCTAAACAAGTAGTTATATATACTATATATTTATTTTTTTTATTCGAATACTATATGCTTTATAAATGAGAAATGAAGACACATTTACCATACCATGCCGAATTGATTAAACAACAAGGGGGGTTAGCAACATCAACATGGCCATGAAATATTTGACTATCTCCAGACTCCATTTAATAGTGATCGCATCCAGTATCCACAAAAATATAGCCAACCCACGCGCAACAAACGCCCGTGTCCACCACACCCTAACCTTTGCAACAAGTTGCAAAAAAAAATAAAAAAAATAGACAAATTATTCAACAAACTACAGATTTCTCTTATTACATAATAATAAAATATGCACCATCATCTTAATGTATTTTCTATTGTGTAGTACTTAAGGTGACGTATAGTTCACTATTAAGCATCAAGCATTATTCCTTCCTCATTCAAAACTCATAAAATTATGTTAATATTATTTTTTATTACTCTTTATTACATCATTTTTTATCCGCAGAAGGGATTAATGATATTAATAACGGGTACCAGACGAACCAATGCTGATACAAGATGATTCGAGAATGCAATTGTAACTCTTTATTACATCATTCATATTATATATTTTTTTATTGTAAAAGATTTATTAAGTATAAATTATGGCTAATTATAAGAATGATTCGTAAAAGTGACAAGTGACTTATATTTTTTATCAAATAGTTTAGAATTTAAATTTTGATTATTTTTAAAATAATATATTTTTTAAATTTACATTTTTTATGAAAATTAATTGTTATTTGGAATAATACTATGGTCAGAGTAAAAAAAGAAAGGAAGGAAGTAGAAGAAGAAGAAGGAAAGGAAGAAAGTGGAGGGGCCACGGTGGTGAATAGTAAAGTAGTCACGTCAAGAGGGGCCACCATGTGAAATTGTGAACACTGTGCAAAACGCTCGCCACTCGCCCCCACCCCCACCAGCATCACTCAACTCAACCCTTCTCCCTCTCATTCATTCAATTCATTCAACTAGCCTTTTTTACGTCCCATCACCCAATCTCTCTCTCACTCTCTCTCTCTTAACTCCAAATAAATTAAACCCTCGTCTTCTCCTCAACAAAAACCAAAAACACCACTTCATCATATTCCTAAAAGACAGAAAACCTATTTCACCAATCCAACAGGGTGCTTTTGATTTTGCTTGTTGTTGTTAGTGATCATCATGGACGCTGCATCAGGGGCAGCGGCTGCGTCGGAGGCTCCGGCGGCGGTGGCGGCTCCACAATCAGAGGGATCACCAGCTGCGCCGAGCCGCTACGAGTCGCAGAAGCGACGCGACTGGAACACGTTCTTGCAGTACCTGAGGAACCACAAGCCACCGTTGACGCTGGCGCGGTGCAGTGGCGCGCACGTGATCGAGTTTTTGAAGTACCTCGACCAGTTCGGGAAGACTAAGGTACATATATCGGGGTGCCCGTATTTCGGACACCCCAACCCACCTGCCCCTTGTGTCTGTCCTCTCAGACAGGCTTGGGGCAGTCTAGACGCCCTGATTGGACGACTCAGGGCGGCCTTTGAAGAGAATGGAGGCCGTCCTGAGTCCAATCCATTTGCAACTAGGGCTGTCCGAATTTACCTCAGGGAGATAAGAGAAGGTCAGGCCAAGGCTAGAGGAATCCCCTACGAGAAGAAGAAACGCAAGAGAACTACCGTCACCACCACTGTCACCGTTATGTCTACCATAACTGATACTAGTCCTAATAATATTATTACAAACGGTGCTGGCAGTAGCACTGGTAACACTACTAACGGAGCTGGTGTTAGTGAACCTTCTGCTGCAGCTACTGCTACACCTAATGTTACTACTGCTGCTGCCGTATAGTATAATTTTAATAATTTTGATCATTTTTTCCTATTTTCCTTTCTATACTGCTATTATCTACTATCTATCTTTATTTTTAAGGAAATTAATTGTGGTCATGGCTTATGTATATATAGTTAATTATTTAGTTATGACAATTTATCTGAGTTTTTTAATTTAGAAATTGGACCCCTATCAACAATTTATCAGAATCACATAGATTATTTTTTTTTGGTGTAGCTAGTCTCATGCTACCTGATTCCGTTACTTGAAGTGGTGTTTCATTACTAGGTTTCTCTCGAATGACGTGAATTTTTTGCTTCTCTTTTGTTTTATTTTCTGGTGTTTCATGAAATGAGCAAGCTCAATGAACTGGTGGAGGCACAGATTATGATTAACACCTTGTTTTGCTTAATTAACAGAATTGTCCAAGGCCTTTCATTTTCATGTTAAATTCATTCCTCGTTTTTATTTCTATTTTCTTTATGATGGGGTTTACTGTTGGAGAATGAGGGAGAGAATCATATCCGATCCCTCTTAATTTTTACCTTATAACTGGGTATAGCATATATTTCTATGATGCCATTTAGGAAACTAGCGAGATGTGGAGAATACATCGTTCATTCGCTTTCATTATGACATTTCGTTTTTGTCTTGACCCGACGAAGCTCCAATGAGTTATGAGGTGCAGTTGGAAAACAATTTGGTGAAAGTTCGAAAGATGGGAAAAGAAGAATCAAATATCACACTATACCAATATTATAGCATGCTCTTTATTTTTTTCTCTCTCCCCCGTTTGTCATCCTGCAAAACAGTGCAATTTATGGAAGGAAATCAAGGAATTGAATTGACCCTTCCATGATATATACAATCATTTTAGTTTGGTAGATATATTCATTAAATATATAAGTTTATAAACTAAAATCTTGATGATTTTTTTTTTATCTTTCATCCTTGTCTCTTGTTATAAACTAAAATCTTGATTTTTTTTTTTTTATCTTTCATCCTTGTCTCTTGTTTTGGATCTGCTGGTTGTAACAAGGGCAACAACAACAAACACATATATATGGAGTCAAAGAAGGTCTAATCCTTCTTTATATATAAAGACTAAAGACTAACTAGTTAGTTCCCAGCAACAGTACTGTTCATCTGGTCCCCGGGGTTGTATCAGATCTGTTGGGTTCAATCTAACTACAATATGCACACGTGCGCATATCATTTACAGCTTTTCTTGCACTTCTGTTTCAGGTGCTCCTCCTTTGCAATTTGATCTAAGATTTTGTTCTCTTAGATTTTCTTGTTAAGTTTTACGACTTTGGCTTATTTTCTATCCTTTCATTTTCTCTCTTTCTTTTGCTGAGGTAGATTATTCAGCTTTCTACTCTGTTCATCAACTTCAATTCCCTCTGTTGTGCCTTCTTCACCCGTTCTCTCTCTCTCTCTCTCTCTCTCTCTCTCTCTCTCTCTCTCTCTCTCTATATATATATATATATATATATATATATAATTGACATTTCTTAATTTATGTGATGACAACACTTGAAAAAAAAAGAATGTTCCTTTTATTTTATATTTTTACAATTATTTCATAATAATTATTTTTTAATTAAAATATACTGGAAGCATAAATATTTCAACATTATCCTCTAATTATATAATTATAAATTGTTATTTTTTTGGATAATTATCATATATATGATAAAATTATTATTTTTTGTTAATTATTTTAAAAAATTATATTAAAAATAATATTTCATTACGTTGAAGTGTAAAAATAATTATATTAACAATGTGCGAAAATCAATTTCATATTTTTTTTATTGAGCTTAATTAGAATATGTTAATAGAATAAACTTTTTATACTGTCACTAATATTTAATATTATAACTTAATTACTATATAATAAAACTATATTAACTGATAATAATTATTTTAAAAAATAACTTAACATAATTTGTAATTAGTTGACCATATATAAGAATTCTTCATTAATGTCTCTTGCATATAAATTATCCCGAGAAAATGAAGTGAAGATATAGGCATAGGCTGAGGCTGCTACCTTCAATGAAAAGAAAAGCAATCCTTGTGATTGTTACTCATATTTTATTTTGGTAACCCCCACCTAAAGCGTGAAAACGACTTCTAGCCAACCGTTCCTTACATTCTATAATTAATTTACAATTTTCATTCGTATTATCATAACCTAGCCATAATTTAATGTTTTATTGGTTATTATATAGCATAGACCCACTAGCCACTTCCAAACAAAACCAAATTTCTGAACTTTAATTTGGAACTTTGGACCCATATCCACTAAAATCATGATTCATCTACTCATGATAATGTACTGAAACAATTTCTTTGCATTACTTTTTTGTCTGTTTCTTTTCTTGCAATAATTTTTTCCTCCCTTCTCTCCACGAAGAAATACTCACACTTTTGCATTCAAGAGGGAACTTTCGCTTTCTGGCCCTTGTAGAACCACGTAATTTCGTATAGGGCACTTTATTTCTCACTTTCTTTTGTTTTTTCTTTATTATGTACGGTGGCAACAACTTTAACCATTTCGATTTCTAAAAAGTCAAAAAGAAAAAAAAATCATTTATCATCCCATCATTAAAAAGATACTATTAATAAAATTAAGATCCGATTACTTTAAGATCCGATTACTTTCTTTTTCTCAATTTCTTCCAGTCTTTCTTCATATAGCATAGTATTTTAATTGCACCGTGTACATATTTCATATTTGCACATATACACACAGAGACCATAATATGTTACGTTGTTTAATGTTCTGTCATGTGCTACAGAACAAATGGGTGCAGGGAGGGTCTGAGCACAGTGAAGCGAGGAAGGAGTAAAATCACGAGGTTGATAAGGATAAAAGAGTATCCCACTAAGTTTCTGAGTTTCATCCTTCTTTTGTCGCCACATAGAACAGCATCCACGTCCCAATTAATGTTATTTGTCTATTATAGACTTCATTCGTATTTGAACAAGGGGGGGTTAGGAAGAATAGGGTTTTCTGATGGTTTTGGTTTTGGGGTGGGGCTGGCTTTTATGATTTTCTCTCATGTCACCTGCACTTACATTACTCTTGTTCTTGTCACGACCAAGAACATTTAACATCGTATGTTCGTTTATGAGAGAGGGTGGGGAGTAGGGAGTTTTTTGGTGGGTGGGACGGGAATGCTTTGGGTCAATTTTTCCTTCAACGTAGCTTTCTTTTATTCTGTTTTTTTTTTTTTTCATGGATCACGTACATTTTTTTATTATGGATGATAATTCTATTTGAGTGTGGTAAATTAATTAATCATCACGGATGATAATATTTCTCTAAGTGTTATTGTATTTGTATATCCAAAATTCAAACCTATTGATTGAAATAAAATAATTTTAGGTCATGTTGATTTAAAGACTCAAAAGTAATTCTTTGTTATTATTTTCTCTCTTTTTTCCTATTACTTTATTCAATTACTTCTTATTTTTTTAATCTCTCTTATTCAATATGATGATATACTTACTTCATGCCAACAAGTCGTTGGTTCGAGTAATCTTGAACTCGATTATCTTAAACAAGATTTTGAGTTCGAGCATTGTGAATAAAAAAAAAACATGATTAAAAGAAAAATTATACTAAAAGAAAAATTCTACTAAAAATGGTCGATCAGATTTTTCGACGAAGATTAATTATCAAAATAACTGATAAATATTATGTAAAATCACAATGCGATCTCAACCGATGTTTAACACCTTAGTAAAAAGTAAGGAAAAATATATGAAAAATAATAAATATGATGGGTTACATTAATCAAGCTGAAATCATATTAATTATTTTTTTCTTGCACTAAAATCATATTAATATTATCCCGTTTTATTGTTCTAGACAATGACAATTTGAAATGTGCCATTATTGACGTATGGTTTTGAACAGAGAATATATACCTAAAATTTATTAAGCTTAGCCCTCTCAGTATGGAGCCCAGTGAGGTCACCCACATGATCTTGTTTGTTGGGACAGAAATAAACGGACGATGCGGCAACACGTGGAAAAGTGTCCCCTCCAGCGCGCATCTTTCTCCATCATCTTCTAATTTTATTTTAGAAGAAAAATTAAAGACAACATATTATACTCTAATTTAAAGCCAAAACAAAATTATACACATCATATGAAAAGAAAAATGGTGAGAAAGAGAACTAAACAAAAAGATAAAAGGATAAGAAAATAAGATGAATGGGACGAATTTATATCTATTTAAGTTAAAGAAATAAAGTTTAAGAAAATTTAATATTTTATTTTCTCTTATTTAGCATAGTAAAAATTAATAAAAAAGTATATAAAAAATAGAAATGTGCTAATCAGTATCTTATAGAATTAACAATTATTTTTTTATGAAATAACATCACTAGCAAATTTTCGTCTTTATTTTCAAATACACACTCAATAAAATCTTTAATAAAGAAAATATTCATTGATTTTTAATCAATGTTTTTGGAGCATTGATTAGTAAGATTCTATAAAAAAAAAAAAAAGTACCTATAATAGTTTATTTTAGCTAAACTAAAAAAGATAATTATAAAGATATACTGATCGATCACTAAATTAATATGTCCACCAAATATATTTTTTTCTGATCTGTTGTTTTCTCTCAAATTCGGAGCATATTTTTTTTTTCCAAGGCATGAAAAAATAGAGTATGATTTTGAAAGCTAATTCAAAGTTCAATTTGGAATCGACCAGATGATCGATCCAAACATCCTTGTAATCCGTTAGACACAAATCGTTTTTGAATTGTTTAAATTGGTTAAGAATTGGCTAAATCAGTAAAAAAAATGGTGCTCTGTCTGGTTTGACAGTTTTGATCGTATATTTTTAGAAATGTGATTTTTCTTTTTTTAACTTTACAAAATGTAACTTTGATGACCTCACTCTTCACAAAAAGAATGTCAGTCTCTATTTCACTGATTTAATTCACTTTTGATGTTAAGACGAATATATATGCATTTATAAAATAAGTTATGACAGAAGAAGGAATCAAATTGTGAATAACTCTATGGGTGACTCGAACTTTTGAGATTAAAACTCACGATTAATATTAATTATCTACAATTTGTTTATATTACATTCTAAATAATGATTTTTAAAGTTAAGATTTGTGTATTTTCATTAGCAAAATTTATATAATTTTTAATTTTAATTATTTTAATTTTTATAGTTCTTGTTTAATTTACAAGACAAATAATATGATTTTTAAACTAAATTAAAGTTGCTTTCAACTTATTATTCTTTCCCATTGCTTAATTTGATTCGATAGGAGTTCACCTAATTGATTCATCTTCAAGAAATCAACATACATTTGGGGGTGGGTGTATAAGTGTAGGGAAAAGCAATAGAAATCAATATATACACATATAGAAATGATTATTTATTGTTTTAGATTTTATCATAAAAACTTAATTGAATAGACTCTGCATGCGTTCGTCTCTGAGCTACAATAGATTTTCCCCTCTAGGTCAAATGTTGGTCCTTGTATTTGGAATTTGCATGATGCATGGTTCGATCCTTATACATAATGGAAATTCCAATATGATGTGAGTGTTAGCAGCAAAAATTAGACTTTAGGGGTATAACTAGCAATGGACCCGTGGCGTGGCAGGGATTTTTGGACTTTAGGCTAAAACAATGGGCGACAATTGAGTGGAAAGCTCGTAATGGCTTACGAAAGGAACAGATCCAATAATTGAATGGTTGGAAAAAGTGCCACCTTCATTGGGAAATGTGTTAATTGTTCAAATTATTGAAAAAAATTAAGTCAAACGTCTACTAAAATATAAAAAATAAAATATATAAATAACAAACATTATCACTTCAAGTTAAATTCAAATTCACATTTTAAATAATCATATACTAAAAATAAAATAATATATATATATATATATATATATATATATAAATAAAGAACAAATCCTGATTTCAATTAAATCCAAACTCACATTCTAAATAATCTAAAACTCACCGAATGTATATTTCACTAATATATAAATTACAATTATAATTAATTTAAATATAACAGGAGTAGTATACTTCAACTATATGTAAAGATATAACATTAACTTTATCTTTTTTTTTAAAAAAAATAACCATACCATAAATAATTTTTCTTAGCCTTTAGTTGTAAAAATATTTCATAATTCATTATAGCAAACATATGCTTTGGATTGTGAGTGTGTGACTATCTTGAAGTGATATTCATAACACGCCTATTACACTTTTTGCACCAAGAATATTTTGGAGTTCGATTGACAAGTGACAACTCTGTGTCATGGGTTACATGTGTGGTGTGTTTAGTAGAGAGGAACAAAATAATATTAAAAAAATTATATATTTTTAATTCATATTTTATATATTTTACTTAATTAAACAAATTTATCTATTTTTATATTTCCATTAAAACAAACACACCCGTAAGGAGTATATATCGATCACTACTACTCATCCACGGCATGGTTAATCCTATTTGGTGTCACTAAAGAGCATTCCTGCAAAACAAATAAATGCAAACTCGAATGCATTAATGTTCTAAAAAAATAATAATTAAAATGTCTTAGACCTTATAATTATACGATAAATAATCAGGATCCTCGTAATATTGATTAAGAAATTTAAATTTAAAATATTTTTGTTAAAAGAAAAAATTATATTATTTATTATCTTTTTTACACTCTCATATAATTTACCTAATAAATATTTTTATTTTAATTCTTTAACTAATATAAAAAATACTAATTCATAAGACCCTAATTATATTTATATACCTCCTTACTGTCTTTCAAATTCTATATTATATTATTTCATTCAGTGTCAAAGTTTATAAATCATATGAAACATTAACACTAGACAGATCTTGCAACTGACTCAAATCCTGATAGAGATTTAAATTTTCAACCACTCTATATGATGATGAAAGCATCACTACAAGGAAAATTATAAATATCAATAAATTTTAGCAAGTACTCAACAGTGATACATTTTAGGACTGATCAATTTTAGGTTATTGGTAATGATTTAGTGCATTGTTTGAGTTTTCATTGGGGTCCTCAAAATTGGGTTTCCAAAAGATATGGAGAGTGTCTTTTCAAACACCTAATGAATCACACTCTAAATATAGTTTTAGTTACTTGTCACAAAATGATAAGTCATTAAGAATTAAGAATTTGTTTAGATAAGTTTTTTTAAAAAAAAAAATTAAGATAAAAATAAGATGAAAAAATAAAATAAGTTTCTTTATAAATTAAAATAATTTTTTCATTAGTTAATTTGTAAAAAAAATTTCATATATTTTCTCTAAATGATGAGTGAACATTTACGAAAGATTGAATGATAAGTTCATTTTAACTTATAGAAAAATTTATTTTATTTTTTTCTTATCTAAGTATTTCTAAATAAAGTTAGTCAATAAAATGAGTTTTTTCATAAGTTAAAATAAGTTTTTTATTAGTTAATTTGTAGATGTCATCTCATCTTTTAGAGAAGTTATTGGTAAACTTTTAAAAATTAGCTAATGTAAAACTTATTTTTACTTATGAAAAAACTCGTCTCATATTTTTTTTTTCTTATTTTCTTCTTTTAGAAGTGCTTCTAGAAAAGTTTAACCAAACAGACCCTATATATCTTGTTAAGCATTGGTTAATTAGAATAACAAAAGGTGAGAAGAAAGAAATAGAAGAGAACGGAAAAAGCTTACACTTTGTTTGTATTGATAGACAAAAATAATTTGTGAAGATGGAAATGGGCAGTGAAGGTTATTCAATTGGTACAATTAATATTGGTGAGACTTAATTTTAAAATTGATGGGACCAATTTGTATTATTTTTTAGTTTAAATATTTTTTTAGTATTTATAATTTATTATTTTATTTTTTGCTCTTGCAAAATTATTTTCTTCTTTTTAGTTCTTGAAAGTTGTATTTTATTTTGTTTTTAGTCCTTAAAATACTTTAAATAGTTAATGCTTTAAACAATAAAAAAATATTATTTAAAACATTAAAGAATGAAAAATAAAACAAACATAGTTAGCAATAACTAAAAATAAAAAATAAAAATTTTACAAAGATGAGAAGAAAAAAAATACTAAATTACAAGGACTAAAAATATATTTAAACCTTATTTTTTTTAATCTATTTACACTCTTCTCTCTATATCTCACCTCATTTTTTTCTTATTTCTCTTCAACCAAACACATTTATTTTTTACTTTATTATCACCTATTATCACTCTTTTTTTTATCTACTCTATTTATATCTTCTACCGCAAACACATTCTTAAGAAACAATGATTCCCTTGTTCTATTATTTACAAGGAAAGAAAGCAATCCAAAAAATAAGTGAGTTGTACTCGGCGAGACAGAGGTATGTTGGAGTGAGGGGTGCATTAGTGAGGGTGGACAAATGCACCCCCTCATTTTAATAAAATCACTAGTATCTATCCTAAAATATTATATTTTGTACTTTCTAATTTTATATTTTGCATTCCCTAATTTTATGTATTTGAACCTCCTTAACAGTTCATATGTGAGAGTAAGTGAATGTACCCTCTTATTTTAATAAAATGTAAATATTTATCTTAAAATTTTATATTTTGTACCTTTTATCTTCATGTTTAGATCCAATTATCTTATATGATAATGATAATTATCAATTTTTATTTATTTTAAATAAATTGGCCCTGCTGATCTAGATCCTAGATCCACCCCCAGTTGTACTATTTTTACAACTTTCTCATTTTGGATGACAAAGTAATAATTATAGCTTGTGAGATAAAAGCATTAAGTTATCCTTATTTTTATACACTTTTTTTTTATTATAAATTAATATTTATGTAATTTTATATGCATATTTTTCTCTCCTACTTTCAATACTATCAAACAAGAGAAAATATTTTTTTTTCTTTTTTCACTTTCTCTCTTACTAAACAATCTAAAATTCATCTTGCATTTATTTCTTTTCTCTTTATTTCCTTTAACTTAATTTCTTTATGCATGGAACCAAACAAAGCCTAAATGACAATTGTTGCTAGTCAAATTTGTCGATTATGTAGTGACCATTTTTAAAATCAAATTCAAATCATTAATGGTCACTTATTCACATACCATCTTTGTCATTTAGCAATTGAATTATTTGTTGTAAAAACACATTATTAGTTGGAAAGTGTGTGGTAGTTTTGTAGAAACCGATGGTAAGTTTAGTAATTAGTGATTGAATTTATTCAATTGTTAAACCCTATTTCATAAAACCCACCATTCTTCATCATTTTAACTTTGTATGGAACTGGATTATGGTCAAAGCTAATATACTCTGATTATCATAAGACATATTTGTTGAATCCAATTACGAGTCACATGCCTGTAAAGTTGCAACTTGATTTGACTAATTATGTAAATCTCAAGCTTGATTTTCTAGGGATTTATGAGCTATTACCAACTAGAAACTTAATCACAAATGGTGTCAAACATTCAATTCGGCTGCTCAATGACTTAGCAAGTAGCAACTAAGTACATCTTCTTACGATATTTAAAATCTCAAGCTTGATTTTCTACGGATTTTTTACATTCTATTATTGATCACTAACATGTTTAGTGACCAAATATCTTCTTACGAATGAATTTTTTTAACGCTAAATGATATTTTTTGTTTGTCACGACACCACTCTTAATGATATGTCATAAAATGACATAATTACATAAATTAACAAAATAATGAAAACATGATGAGGATACTATTAGTTACATCATTGTTTTATAACAAAAAAAATACAGTTTGGAATTTAAATTAACAAAAGAGAAAATTTTGTTTTTCATAAACTAAAAAACACACAATTACATAAATTAACAGAATAATTATCCAAATTAAAATTAAAAACTCATAACAATTAACTACAAATATAACGATGAGGTTAGCACTTCTTTGTGTTTTAGGATTACTCATTAACTCTTAAAAAAATTACTTATTAATTATATATAATAAGAACATCTTTAGTGTTGCTTAACGAATTATTTATTTTAAGATATCATACTAAAATTTTTTACCATTGAAGAATATTTGTGTCCAATTACTTATGATAAAAAATTTTTTTATGATAATTTAAAGATGAGTCATTTAAGAGTTGTTTAAAGTTATATCATTGGAGTCAAATGTTTATAAATTGCTATTATGGTGTGACATTGTGGGGCAATTAACAGGAGATAAGTAACTCAAAATGTTGCTTAAATTGCACTCATTGAAGATGGATGCTCTAAAATAACTAAAATGTATGCCTAACAAAGAGAAGAAAAAAAACAAGAATTGGTTAGATTTTTACAATATATATGATTTGTTTAATATTTGTTGTTTTACTACCTAACTCTATAAAAAAAATAGATTTTTATACTATTAAACATGTAGACTAATTGATGTGAGATTGTTCTAATTTAACAAAAAAAATTGGATTCGAATTGTAATATATTATTGAGTTAATATTTGGAGGGTTAAGACAAAAACATATATTTGCGTAAGCTTTGTTGTCATTGATGATGTGTTTTCTCTCGTTCTCTTTTATTTTAGAAGCCAAATAAATAACATTTTTTAAATGTGTTGTGTAGCATATATGCTTTGATTAATTATTTAATTTGAATTATATTTTTTAAGAGAAAATAATTATATAAATTGCGCAAAGAGAATTATGATTTAATTTGGACAATTTTAAAAAAGTTATTACGGTAAAATTAAAATATTATGTATTGTTGGAGAGAGAGAAAATATTCATGATCATAAGATTGCTTGGTCCGAGGACAACCTTTTTTCTTGGTGGATGTATTGTTGCATGCATTAACATGACAATACTACAGTAGCAAGTTAATAAGTCTAATATTATGCATTTCTCTCTCTCTCTCTCTCTCTCTCTCTCTCTCTATCTCTCTCTCTCTCTCTCTTATGTGTATACGCATGTATCATGTATGTATGAGTGACAAATGTTAGTAAATAACTGTTTAACACTCTTTTTCAATAGATTTTCTTCTGTTGGTTGAAATTAATGTAAGAACTATTAAATATGTGAATCCCATTTTTAAATTAGTATACACGTGAATTTCAACTAATAAAGAATAATGTCTTTGAAAGAAATTATTAGAGAGTGCGTTTGTTGCTACATTTTCTTTTTGGATTAATTCGGAGTATTCTTAATTTGACAGGATTAGCCAAATTAAAGACTGAAATTCAATTAAGAAATTGATTTTTTTAATATTTTTTTATATGCATAAACCTGGAATCAAATTTATAACTACATACTTACAAAACAGGATTACCTATTAAATCATGTCATTCCATGTTAGTTGTGTTGTTATATTTCTTATATGAGTTTGTAGAATATGAATATTTCATTCACATCGAGTATATATATTTTGTACACGTGAGCTCGATCGGAGGAGAAAATTTTTTTCACTGAGCAATGGAGCATAGTATAACGTAAAACCTTACACCATGCACCTCAAGTATTCCAGGAAAATGGAAACTGCAGAGGGAAAAGAAGGAAAGAAAATGCCCTAATAAGTTACAACCAAACAAAAAGCAACAGGGCAGAGTAGACATTTTTGACTTAACACTGGAAAAGTACAACAGGGTCGGGTTATATGCGGTAGCAACAATTGGAAATTTGAAATTCGATATTGTGAGACTCATCATCAAGTGTGAAAGTACTTGTGTTTGGTTGAAAGGAAGACACTATAAATGGCAAGCACTTATAGATAGGTAATTAAATGGACACGAGGCGTGTGAGTGAAATGGATCCAAAATTATTTTGACAAATTGTTGGTTGAGTCACCGACAGGGATATCTAGGACTTAGATTTATTTACTGACACTACTTGTCGACTCTGCCTCATGTTCACCTTCCTCTCATTTAAGGTACTCACTACGTACAAAGTCCAATTCAAGAGGGAATCGACATCTTCATCTCAATTTCATGATCACACTATACTTGGTAACATGGTTAATTTACTCATGTCATGTGACTTTAATGTAATATGGTAAGATCAGTAACACGTGGTGTAGTGTTGATCATATATTGATCATTCCTTTCAAATTATAACAAGTGAAAGAAAAGATAGGTAATCACGAACAAAACATTGTTAGATTTCTACATCAAGAATTATATTTAAATCAGAAACTTTTATGGCAATAATGTTTTCTTTTTGTTAATTAGTTTGCACTGATGTTGAAATTGGATTGTTTTTCTCATCCTATTTCTCCATTTTCCTTTTAGAAAAAAAAGTGTGTAAGATAATGAAGGAAAAGTATTCCGAATGGAAATTGTAGGGTAAACTAAAACTCTTAAAATTACTAAAAAATTTATTCAACTATTGAATTATGTTTATATATTATTAAAACTGTTTAAATTTTATCAAAATTAAACAATAACAAAAAAATAATAAAGTATTTATATTTTAGTATATTTTGAAAATTTTATGATTAATATATATATATATATATATATCATGATCTATGTGAAAAAATTTCAATTCAATGATAAATTAATTTTAAGAAATCTTTATCTAATTAAAAGTTATTGAATGACATGATAGTTGGTCAAAATTATATCAATATAATTTGATTTTTATAGTATAATTTTCCAAAAAAAAAAATCTTGTCACGGAATGTTAAGATGAAAACAAAATAAAGCTAAGAATTCATAATAATAACTTGAAAAATTTATGACAAACGCTGGTGACAAATATTTGTAACAAGTTTAATTGCCTCAAATAAATGATATGATAGAAACATAAAGTATTACTAGTATCTTAAAAAAATGTCCCTGATTCATGTATAGTCTAATTTGGGTAGTACGTTCATGAAGGGAACACATACTCTATAGTCTATATATACCAACTCATACATTTTGACATATACATTGCATATATAATAAATTAGTATCACAGTTTTCTTGTTAGAGTGTCCCTCAGGTGAATTTTCATAATTAATTCCCAACTAATCATTAAACCGTGTCTGCCAACTGCAGCTATAAATCTAGGGGGAGAATTCTGTGACTCTGAATGACGAATTTATTCTACGAGGCGTTTAAGAAATTTCAATTGAACTTTGAAAGAGACCACAGAAATCACGTGAAATAGACGTTATGGATTTCAAAAAGTGGTCTCCATAATGTGCAAGGAGTCCATTATATTTTTGGGCCTTGGTCTAACGGGTGATTTGGACCTATTCATAGTTTGACACAGGTATTCTAATTCTAATTTCTAACCGGAGTTGTTTTGTTTATAAGGGAAAAAAAGAGTGTAGTGAATTGCTTTTACAAAATTTGCGTCATGGTTAATTTAACACTTGCAAACAACTAGACACTAGAATTATTTCTTTCGTATATTATACTTTTAATCACTGAGTGCTTGAATCAATATACATAAGATTGTTTCAGTTTATACTTTTAAATTTGAATAAATTTTTTAAAAAATATAACCACCTTTTATTTTTATCTGATTAGTCGATCCCTTTTCACTTTCAATTCCACATATGTCTATTTGCTTACAGCCAATAACCGATTAAAGAAATGGTTCTTTAATAATAATGCACACAATGAAATGTTGATTCTTATGCTCAATCAAAATTACAAATTTCTTTCGTCAAATCTATTGTCTATTATCTATCTATTACTTATAGGTAGTTCACACGGATAAAAAATAGTCTTCCATCTTCTAGTCAACAGTAATCACTTCTGACTAAACGTAATCCTAGAAGCTAACTTATATACAAACATAGTTTATGAATTATTATCAGACAATGGTTAGTCTGAAAAGAAAAAAAAAAGATAAACGTTGCAAAAAAAGAAAGACATCTAATATGTATACATCATGATGCTGACATCTTGCTTAACAATGGAGGAGAAAGCAAGGCTAAACGGTGTATAGTATACTGAATTACTGATCCCATACAATTCATACAATATGATCGTCCACCCCCCAAGACTGGATGGACAAAAGAAAAGTTTTTGTTTTACAAAAGAAAAACTTGACTAATAACTTTCCTTCCACAAATCATCGGCATGTTCAGCCATGGTGTGCAAAACTTAATGGTTTAACCGTTTAATTTAAACAAGCTGCACTACAGCAATGACCCTTAGGACACCGTTTTGGAGAAGATCAGTAAGCTCATCAAATAACAGGGCAGTTCGCCATCCCCATCCCTTAGGAGCTTTAGGTAGAAGAGTGCCTGTTTGTTTAAAGCTTCCAAACACAGTCATTTCTCTCTTGGATGGGACAGTCAACTAAATGTGAAAAACAGAACAATCCCAGAATTTTAATCGAAATGATAGAACATCATGAAGCACCGAATATTAATGTTGTAATTCATTGCTGATATTACCTGGTAGCGTGTAGTCACCTTTTCCCGCGAGTCAACATACATATGCACATGATAATACATTTCATAGATATGGAAGTCAGAGCTAACATATAATTACGATCTATATCTAAGAAGGTAATCTAAAGGCATTACTCTATATTAATAGATTAATAAAATAAAGGATTTCAAACTTAATAGCATAATCTAATTCCAAACTATCTTTAAGCCCCAAGTCATTCAAATAGGAAAACAGTCCAGCTAACCTTTCTATGTATGTCAGTTATCTCTGCCTTCCTACGTTGAAGAAACAACCCTGCATCAGCATTAAAAATAAGCTTCCAGACAAACAAAAGTTTTTCTTACAACATCCAAAATACCAGATGGTTATGTTCCACCATGGGTGCTGCGGCACCACAACAGGCTCCATGGCGGACAGCTCCATGTGATGGAAAATACCAGATGGGGAATGGCAGAGGAGGTCCAAAAATGCCACGCATAACGTTATTGCAGCACCATAACGGTTATTTAACAACATTGTGCAAAATATTTTAAGATGTTTCTCAGAAAACATTTCCATTACTGTTACTTTCCATGAAAGAAATGAAACCTAACAAAGCACAGTGGACAGGTGCATGTGTGTGCAAGCACTATTCAGTTTATACAGATAGTAAAAGCATGTTACCCTCTTGTAGAAAAAGGTACTGAAAAAATTTTCAGAAACTTCTGTGGCTCTCTTCTCTCCCTCTCTTTCAGCAATTCAAGGTACACATTTATTGCCTGCAAAGGTAAGGTACAAGATCACTGGATTTCACAGTGCAACAATTTCAAACCATGATTATAGCTAGGTATCAACTTCTTTTCTTCCTCAGCAATTCAACAAAGGTTAAATAAACAATAAGCAAACAAGGTAACCTCATCGTTTAACCATGCACCCGGTCTAAGGCATTGAAACTTCTCCCGAGATCTCAATGCCAGATTTCTCATGGGAAACCAAGATCTTTTTCCTGTAGAAGCAGGCCATGAATAAGATGTGGTACAGCTTGAGCCTTTCTGAATTGCATATAGCCAAATTTTCAAAACGTACCGGTTGGTAGAAAAGGCATGAGCAACCTCAACTTCTTCCTCTTTAGTAAGAGGAATAAAAGGTTCCAATGGAACTTCCTGAAAGCCATAGTAAAATTTTGTAAATTGCACTACAACTTAGACCGCTTCCTATATTCTGACAATACCTCTTTTGGTTATTGTATCCGTTCGCTGGCCAAGAGCATCGAGCAACTTCTTGTAAGCCTGAACGGAGGAAAGATCATGCTCCGGAGTCAAAGAAAGAAAGTCCAACATCTTCTCAGCATTAACCACATTCAGATCACCGTTAGTCAACGCAGAAACCACGGATGAAGTTGACTGCTGCTGAGGGCCACCACACATATCCTTAGCATCCAAATCCTTCACCTCAGTCACAACCAAATCACCCTCTTGCCACTTGTGCTCCGTCACCATGGAGCGCAACTCTTGTCCATCTTCTTCCACAAAGCGAACCTCCTCCACACTCGAATCCTCCTCCGAAACCATACCCTTGGAACTATCAGCATCCACTTCTATCACCTCCTTGCCCTTTTCCCCAAACCTAATGCTAGCTAACGCGGAATTTTTCGCCCTTTGGTAATTTTTACTGAACACGTTCCCCACATCTCAGCATCAACATCAACAACACTTTTAACTCAAGTTAATTGGGGTCGGTGGTAGATGAACCCAATGGTAAATCGTAAATGAGACAGAAAGAGAAAGAGAGAGGGGAAGAAAAAAGTGGAAATAAGACAAAAGAGAGAAAAAAATGGTGAATGGAAGAAGGGAGAAAAGAAGAGGAAAAGAACTAAAACAATGGAATGGCTAGAACATAGAACTAGTAATGGGTTTAACCCTCCATCAAGCTTGTAGTTTTTCTCCACTTCGTCCTAAGTCATACCGTCCGCCAATCTATATCTCACTCCATTAGGTCTTGTTTAACTACCTTTTCCCAGGTAAGTTTCAGTCGACCTCTACCTCTCTTTGTGTTGAGCTCTACCACATCTATTGAAGGAATAATGAGCACTTCTATTGAAGGAAGGAGAATCAAACCTACGTGGTCTACACGGGGCGTGAACCTCCCTATGGAGGGGAGGCTTGGTTTCGGGGTACATAGAAATTCTTGAAATGACACTACTGGAGGATAACACGGATTGCGCGTGGTTCAAGTAAGAGATGCAGACAACAACTATTTGTTGACTTTTATATTACTACTTCAAGTAAATTGTGTGCATTCTCAGGTAAACACACACAATAAGACAAAAGAGAGAAAAAAATGGTAAATGGAAGAAGGGAGAAAAGAAGAGGAAAAGAACTAAAACAATGGAATGGCTAGAACATAGAACTAGTAATGGGTTTAACCCTCCATCAAGCTTGTAGTTTTTCTCCACTTCGTCCTAAATCATACCGTCCGCCAATCTATATCTCACTCTATTAGGTCTTGTTTAACTACCTTTTCCCAGGTAAGTTTCAGTCGACCTCTACCTCTCTTTGTGTTGAGCTCTACCACATCTATTGAAGGAATAATGAGCACTTCTATTGAAGGAAGGAGAATCAAACCAACGTGGTCTACACGGGGCGTGAACCTCCCTATGGAGGGGAGGCTTGGTTTCGGGGTACATAGACATTCTTGAAATGACACTACTGGAGGATAACACGGATTGCGCGTGGTTCAAGTAAGAGATGCAGACAACAACTATTTGTTGACTTTTATATTACTACTTCAAGTAAATTGTGTGCATTCTCAGGTAAACACACACAACTAACATACCAAGCTTTAGGACAAACTAACTTCGTAGAATGCACATAATTGGAACCACAAAAAAAAAAAAAAAAAAAGCATAACAAGATATCATGCTGAACCAGAAACCTATCAATTGAGAATTAAGCTGTTGTAGAATGTTAATAACCAATTCTTCCAAAAATTGGACCTTTCTGTATCAAATGCATCAAAACTGTACGTATAAACCAAAAGTAGGTGAATGGATTACCTAACGGATGTTCATTGAATACCATATCATCACCAACCTCAATAAGCTAGGACTAATTTGATACTCCTGCTGCAATATTCATGGAAGAAATAGGGAGAAACTCAGTTAAAAAATTTTGTAAACTTTAAATAGAAAAGAAACAGCCAAGGCATAACCTCCCTAGTGGTGCCATTGGCAATAATGAATCCACACAGTATGCTTTCCTAAGCCTTCACAGTTCCGCAGTCAGACCAGAAAATTCATATTCTTTAATAAATTAGTCATTACAAAAGGCAAAAGATTAATACATTCCTATTTATTAGTAAGAATTTTATATTTAGCATTTCTGCAATAGCAAAAATAGGTAGAGTAATTCTTGCCTCTTTGGTGCACTTTTGGCTGCTTCATATTCATGCCAATATATGGAGTAAAAGTGCAATTTTATATTGATAAAATATATATATTCATCAAGTTATGGTAAATCATGTGCAAATCAATACAAAAATATGAAAATAAACACCTTTAATTTAGCATTGGAGCCAAGATTGATAGTACTGATTTCACAAATGTTGACATGTATCTTAGACTAAATAGGACATCATATTATTAATAACTTTGTATCCTGTTCATATCAATAGTGTTGTCAGCTATCAACTGCATGTTTCAATTTAAAATTTGGCTACATATCATGCTAGCAATGCCATAAATCACTATTAAGGCTTAAGCTGAAAGCCTAAAACTCCCGTGAGAGGGTGGAAGGATATAATTTACAAACAATAAGGTCACGACGAAATAATCATAAAACATAACACAATGATGAAACAAACAGAAAAACAACAGCTTCCATGCTATAATACGAGAAGGATTGATAAATCATAACACATAATAAGTATCAAGAAAATATTTCACAAGCTAATTTTTGTTGTTCACTGTTGTTGCTCATCTTCTTCAGCTTGCTCACTGTCACAAGGGAGTGAAAGTAGAGACTCTGAATACAAAGTCACCTGCTGGTATCCACTCGAACCATTAGAATAGGATCGATACTCTAGCAGCTGTCCCTCATTGTTACATTTTGCCAATCCAGCACTTCCATTTGTCCCTATAATATCACCACTTTTTGTAGAGCAAATTAGGGAGAAGTATGGATTAGGAATGTCATCAAAAGACACATCAATAGTCATAGTCCAAGATGATTGCACTTTATATTCTTGCATGACCCATATTTCTGCTCCGAAAACATGTAGACTGAGAGATTCTCCAAGTACAGCCAATTCACAAAAATTAAAGTCACAGTCAAAACCAAGCGGCAGAGGTATTTCTGAAAAACTCCTTTCCATTATATCAAAGGCAACAATAACTTCCATTGATACATCATGGCGAAAAGCCAACCAGTGAATGACACCATTCAAGAACGTCCCGCGTCTGATATCATCACCGCAGTTCATATAAGACAAATGCACACCCTCAATTTCTTTCCACGCATTAGCTCTGAGCGAGAAAAACTCCACACCGTTCACAAAATCATCCAAATTCGGATTGTTGGACACTTGAACCACCAAGTAGTCATCTGTTAATGGGTCATACCCAAAACCATATAGAAATGTGTAAAAATCAACAGGTGAGTAAGATACTTGTTTGTGGGCACATGTGGATGGGTTCCACACCCAGAGACTTACACCACAGTCCAAAAGTAAAAAACCTCTACAGGAACCTAGGGTATCAACATTACAACAAGTAAGGGTAATAATAAAGTTGACGTTTAATGCAACAGAAGCACAATCATCGTGAAGGGATGCATTGAAGTCTATGGATCGGGTTATAAGAGAAGAAGTGTCTAAGAACATAAGTCTCTGTGTGCGTGCGGCACCTAGCTCAAAATGTGATTTTGTAAAGTGGGGGTCAGTGATAAGAGAGAGCCATGACCTAGAGACACATTTGAAACGTAGAAGAGACCTGACCGGCAACCTCAACAAGATTTGAATGATCAATTCCTCTGGCAGAAACACGGTCTTGTTCCTTCTCATTAATCCTCTGTGATTGTCTGTCTCTCTTCATTTTTTGGGACTCTGCAGCATATATTGATGGAAAATTATTTGAATCCCAAATCTTAAATTCTAAACCCTAAAATCATCTTCTAATAAAATTTCATAAACATCCTATTTATTAAATCATCAATAAATCTTAAACACTTAAACAAATAATATGTATTTATTTTTATCTTTAATCTTTTAATTTTCAATCTTTTCTTTTCATTGCAGAGATTTATCTTTATCTTTAATCTTTTAACTTTCAATCATTTCTTATTAGTCAAATCATAAAGTATTTTTTATAAATGAGAGGAAAAAAAAAGAGACTTGATTTAAGGTATTGGAGATTATAAATATATATATAATATTTATTTGTTAGGCCAATAAATTCCAACTAAATTAATCCAGTATTAATATTCACTCATTTATTTTATAATTACTTAAAAATCTATTTAAATATATTTAATTAATTATTTTAATTTATCTAATATATATTAAATAATATAATATAATATAATTATTAATATAATATAATATAATTATTAATATAATATATAACATATTGTTTGTCTAGTACTCTTCCATGGTTAGTGTTTATTACTCTTCTTGTTTGACCAGTTCATCCTTTGAATTATATGTCACAAAAAAATTGGCTGAATGTCAACAATCAACTATTCTTTTTCTTTTTTTTTTTGAATGGTCAACAATAAACTGAACCATGCATATTTAATTATTTATGGGCCCGTTCATTATACTTTTGTTTTGTAGAATAATTTTTTATTATAAGAAGACATTGATGTTTTTTGAAAAAAAAAATATGCAATTGTTTCAACTCATCAAAATAATCGAAAACTAAATATAATTTAAAGTAAGATTAAAATTAGAATTTATTTTTCTCATAAAATTAGTTTTTAAAATATATTTATAATTATAAGCAAACATAAATTTGTTTCTACTTTTTTTAAAAAAAATTAAAAATATAATCACTAGAATGTTCTATAAAATAATATTTGTAAAATATTAGTATTTTAGTTTATGATAAATGTTTATGTCAGGAGTAAAAGTGTTTTTCAAGTCAGACTACCGCTTAAATAATAAAGCCAGATAACTTATTAAAAAATTCACATAACTTGAGTATTTTAATTTTCTCCTTTCATAATAAGATTTAAGGGTTATTAATATTTATCACTTCTAGTTGTTATTAAAAGTCAACATAAAAATTCAATATAACACCTTAATTTAATAAGACAGTCACACGTGATAATTTTATTTATTTTTTGGTTTTGGTCAACAGTCACCTGATCTAAGTTTGTCTTGTAATAAGGTCCAAAATCGTACACTTAAAAAATGAACACAAAAGCTAAAACATTTTTTTTTATGGTGATCAAATCAGTAGTCATCAAAATCTAATGGTCTATTTGGAAAAGAAATAAAATAGAGAACAAAAAACAATACAAATAACCTTTTTTTTTTTGGTGAAAAAGAACTATCTCTATAGACAAAAAAGAAAAAAAAAGAAAAAAAAATTCTATTTTTTCATTCAATTTAAATTTCAAAATTCTTTCTCCATTTTTTCTTCTTCTCAAACAGCCAATGGGTAAAGGTATAGCTCCCAATACATGAAAACAATGTGTTCTCTTCATTTCTACAAATAAAAAGGGAATTAGAGAAAAGAGAAAGGATATATACAATCCAAAAGAAGAAATAATTAATTAAATGAATTTAATTGTTAAATTATTATATACAATAAAGCAGATGAAATTTTGAAGAAGCTCCGCTGCTAAGCGAAGGCTTTGATATTCTGTCGATGGATCCTACAACAATTTTACCTTTAGCTGCAACAATTACCCACAAAACACTGCCTAACAGTCTTGTTGAACCTCTCCTTTCGATTTCCATCACTCATCTTTAAATTCAACAAATATGATGGTTGCGAGAAATTCTGAGATAAATCAGCTTTTACTTTCATACCACTGGTTGAATAAGTAAACTAAACTTTTAAAGACTATACCTATAGACTATAGTATGCATGCAATAATTTCGGATTGCAACAACTTGGGGATCAGGTTAATCTTGATGCCAGCAGCAAGAACCTTCATCTATAAGCATTGAAGTTTGGACTAGGTGCTGCATGTGTAGCCTTTCATAGTAGCAAGTCCAGTGTCAACACTATCCCAAATGAAACTGCACAGTTTGTGCTAAATGCAACCCAATTTGGGAACACGATAATGCAATACTTTTTGGACTTCTTCAGGCTGTGTATCTTTTCTGAAGGTAACATAATGTCAGATTGTCAGATAATATAGGCATTACAACCTATATAGTCAGACAACAGAAAAACTAGCAAAGGACACGTAGTTTGTAGTTAATTAAAACTTGAAAGTCCAATATTATATGAAGTCAAAGTTGATTGAACATATATTGCCTATCTTCAAAAGAGATGGCATTTTAGGTGACAAGATCGACTTCATCTTGATCAGGGGAAACCACATCTAATCTCATCATGCTCCTATATTGATCAGGAACAGGAACCCCAGCATGCACACAGAGTTCCACCAAAGTTGGAGCCTTCCCATAATATCTCTTTAGATTGTTCTTCAGAGCAGGTCCATTCTGATCCTCTACATGCCAGACATAATTGGGACCGACAAGATCATCTAATGTTGCCTCTTCCCATGCATGTAAACCATTTCGAGACTGATGATTTGAAGCCTTGCACATTCTCAACTTATGTCCTTTGGGACCAACGATAGCCGCAAGTATTCACAGTACACTTCTCCATGATCTTCTTTGCACCTGATGTCATGTCAATACAAGAGTCCAGTGTATGTTTACTTAAATCACTTAACTTGTTCCTTTCTTCGTCACTTAACTGATCCAGATGGCTTATGTTGTTCATGTTGTTCTCCAATAAATTATGGACCTTCTCTACAGGCCTGGACAACATAGAGGATGAATTCACAAAAGGGTTGTCATTTTCAAAAGAGCATTGTCTTTCTGTTTCATCCTCTTTCACAACTGATTCAAAATCTACAATTCTTCCTTCAATACAATATACAGGTTTTGTTCTCCTTTTAGTAGGATATTTTTCAAGCTCTAGACCAGCTTTTATACAGAGTTCAACAATGGCAGGTATACGAGGAACGCTTAACCTTTCATCATGTCCAACTCTTGGCTTACCAAAACGATCATAAAGATGAAAGCATTTAGGGAAGAAAATCACATCTTGAAGGACGCCGCCGGAGCTGGCCAAGTCTCCGACGCGAAGGAGAGGGTTGGGATTAAGCGGTGAGGTAGTTTCTTCAGGAGAGAAACCTTTGGAGAGGTAGACCTCGCCGCCATGCCGGGAAATGGTGTTATGGACGGAGCGGAGCCACGGCGTCGTTTTGGGGAACGCTGAGTTTCGTGAAGTGACCGGGGTCCATAGAGACGGGTAAAGCCGTGAAGTGATGAGCCCATACCCAAGCTAGGATTTTTTTTTTCAGTCCATGAATGAGTTGTTTTTGGGTTTATAAAATTGGATTTGGGCCCAACGATGTAGTCTTTATTTTACCCAAACAAAGTTGCAGAACCATACAAAAAACGTGTCATGTTGATGCAGATTTTGATATTTTTAAAATTATATATATATATATAAATTGAATTTTTACCAGTAAATTAATTCAAGTATTGAGCAAGACCACTCGTGAAAGCATCAAGATGTTTAGCTAGTCACAAAAAACTTTTGATGATATTCCACTGTGTATTGAAGCACTTAAGTAAAATGCAATAGGCTTCTTGGTTTTAAAAGAAAAAGTGTTGAGCAAGACTAATTCATCCTCATCCGGATATGAACCACATTTGACTTGTCTAAATAGAAGGATTCACTTCGGATAGATAAGTTTTCGGTTACAAGTAGAAGAAGATTTTCTTTCAAAAGAGTGATCTTGTCAACCTAGATTGACACAAGTGATTAAAAATTTAAAATGAAATTTTATTTTTTCTCCTTGAGTTTGGATTTGAATCTCCTCATGCCACTTTCTTGATTTGGTATACAACTCTCATATGGAGATTTTATGACATCTAAAGACTAGTTGAGTAGTTATAACTAGATAAAATTATTTGTGATTTATGTTTGTACAATAATCTTTTAGGTGAGTCTCTGTTGATAATCTCAACATGTCATTGACGTCTTATCTAATAGTATTAATTTTTTTTTGTTTCACCATTTTATTATGGAAAAAAAATGAAACAATGATTTTTGTCAAAATATAATGTATATTTTAATTTTAATTAATATTTATTTATTTATAAATAATCTCAACATTTCACGGTTTCTTTCGTGCATGTCAATGGGTAAGAGGGAAAAAATAAAACGTCAACAAAATAATTGCATAGCATTAAAATTCAAGGATCCTTATTCCTAGGAAATCAACCTAAATTGATGATTTTCCCTAGGTTTGAAATGACAAGAATGAAGAATCCCCTTACCTATATTTTTGTTACTGAAAAAAAAAAGGGTTTAGGTTAACTACCAGAAGATCATTTAACATATCAGAATTCGATATATTTAGCTACTTTATTTCAAAAAGCAAGAAGAGGGTGTTTGTTGATGGATTTAATTATATTTTTGGTAATAGAAAATATTATTAATGGAAATGTTATTCTCATTAAAAAAATGTTTGATAAACATTTCTAATTTTGGGAATATTTATAAATATATTTTTACATGAACAGTAACAATTATATATTTTTAAGAAACAAAATGAAATAATTATAGCAAGTTTTTTTTAAAAAGATAAAATTACAAACAAGGTTTTCTATTTAATTTTTACATCGGATTAAAATCTATTTATAATATAAAAATCATCAATTACACAAGCACACGCTGTTACATTTCTCTATTATAAAGTATAAACTTTGGCATGTGACATTTCTCTACAATTTCATCTTCTATTACATATACCTTTTACATTCTCTATTACAATCTAAACTCAGGATTTACTTAAATTAATTAACCTCTCATCCCAGTTTACAATTCTCAACAAAATGAAAGATTTTATTCATTCTTCTTCTTAATGTTTTTTCCTCACGCATAATTTGGGATTTCGTAACCCATCGAAGGACCACAGATCGGAGGATTGTTGCTCTTCTATTGTGAAAACAAATTTTTGGCATTCGACAAATGAACTCTGAATTATTCTTTCATCCTTTTTTTACTCTTTTTAATTTTTTCTTTTCTCATGCACAATCCCAAACCAGAGCAACATTGCATTGCCATTGTGAAATCGAGTTTTTGGCATTTCGTTTTGGTATTGCACGAGATTGATGTACAAAGAGTGAGAAATTTATAGAGAGGCTTCAGAATCGCTGACAAAGAATATATAAAGGTGAGCACGCAATTGCCACAAACAGTGGTTTTCAATGGCGCTCCGAACATTTTCAAATTTGAATATCCAAGACCATTTGTTTTTTCATTCTGCTCTGTTTCATAGCCCCGTGCTTGCATGTTCATTATCTGATCATTCATTACTTCATGAATCTCTCTTCTCTTATTTCTTATTTTTCTTCATCTGTTTTCTTCTTGTATCACTGTTATTTATTTTTATTTTATTTTCTTTCCATGGGTTGAGATATGCATTTTTTTTTATTTTCTAATTAATTATGGTAATTAAATACACCAACTTAATCATTTTATTCTTTTATATAAAATATATATACAATTATAGTTTTCTTAATTTTTAACCAAATAAAGGTTGAATGTTTTGGTAACCAAAGTCCAATCAAATTTTTATAAAATTATTGAGATATATTGTGTCATATAATCATCTTTGTCATGTGTGTGATTTGGTACCAATTGTATAAGTTATTACGTAATTCATAATTTTAAATTATATTTAAATAGAAGTTATATATATATATATATATGTTAATGATTATATTCATAATTATAAAATCCGATTTGATTATTGATCTGATTGAGATAGTGAGTCAGTGATTCAACCGATGAGTCATTAATTCATCCGGTTTGATATGATATATATTAAAAATTCAAAATTATATGTATCTATTGTATATAAATATATAACTAACATTATTTGAGTAAGAAAAATTTATTCATATTCCAAAATTCAAAACAACAAATGATAATAATCCAAAATCTGAATTTCTTTTTTTAAAAAATAAATTAAATCCCAATAGGGTCGGACCGATCCAACCGAGATATAGTAATTTACTCGAACGTGTTTGGTCAAGTTAATTACATGACTGATCTAATAGTGAAACCAACTTGGTTAAGTCACTGGATCTCGATCCAATCGGCTGGATGGATCAGGTTCAATAACATTGATTATATTAATTTGTGATTAAGAGATTTAATTTAAATAAAATGTCAGTTATAAAAAATAATAAATACTATGTAATTATTGTTAATTATGAGCAACAAAAATTGCATTTAATGTCGCTACAACTAATATATATGTCAGTTAGCTGATAATTTGAAATTACATTTAATTACTACTCCGTAATTAATTAAGAGATTTAATTGATTAAATTGTCAGTTATGGCAAAATAATAAATAGTATGGTAATTAATATTAATTATAGACAATATAAGAAAACAAATTTTTCTTCCAAAACCTAAAATTCCAGCCATATATTGGCTATATAGAAGTCATTGAATCTGTGGATAACGTGTTTCATTTTTTTTTTTTTGAATAACGTGTTGCATAGTTCATAACAAGAGAACTCACATGTGTATATATAAGTGTTACGTATTTTTATCAATTTTATAATTTGATAAATTGTTGACACAAACTGCCTTATAATTTAGTTGCAGAGAAGACACCTTATTTGATTCACTCAAAATTACTCGGATATCTTTATCCTTGCTCATGAACCTCTTTGGTTCTTAATTCACTCAACTTCTATTTTTGGATTCAAAATCTAAGAAATAAAAATAGAAATTAATAATTTTTATAAAAAAAAAATGAAAGATTTCATTTGAATGAATATTAATATACTAAAAAAATACAATGATTTTGAACTATACTTCATTTCGATTTCCAAGTTTTTTGATATTGTTATGCATTTTGTATGATATTGTTGCTGTTAGCCTATATTTCATTTTGATTTCTGGTTTCACTCTAGCATTCCAATTCAATAAAATTTAAAATTTTTATGAGGCATATAATAATATAGTATGAAAATAGAAAATTAAAAAAAATAAAATAGGATTGCATTACAATTCATTTATATATGTGATTGCTTAGAGTCAATAACATAAAATATATACTTTTAAATTCAATTTGCATCACATGATGATAAAGACAACATATAAATTAGTTATTATTGAATTTAAAATCACTAGACATGCAAAATGATGGATGAAAAAAAGTTACTTAAAATAAATTCATCCATTTAAGTATGAATGTATTTATTTGTAAATAATTTTGTGAGTTAAGCTTTTCTTATACTTTATTAAATAAAAATAATAGATATATTTTACAAATTAATTTAATTTAGAAAAAAAAAGAATAATAGTTCTACGAGGTATTATTGTTGGCGCATGTGTAAAATTATTATTAATGTAGTGAGTAATGTGTAGTAAATTGGTAAGTATTAACCATAAGGTGCTTAGTGGTGTAAGAATCCATTGTATTTACATGTAAAGAATAATTTATTTAATAAAAAAATTCATGTTTATTTTTTATTATGCGCAAAATTTGTTTTGATTAATTACAATTGCATATTGTAAATGAGATTAATCTTTAATCTCAACTGAATTTGATTACAACCATAGTCTTTAACCCATGAAAAAAATGTAAACTGGATAGTATTAGTTTGACTATTGAATACTACGTATATTAAATTTTAAGTAAAGACTATAGAACTTGTATGTCCTTTTTAGCTTTCAATGTTTCTTTCGGGTCACAAATTTTTCTAATAATTGTAAGTTCCGTAACTTTTAACTTTGTATTTAATTCTTTAAAACCAAACTCGGTTTATTTCATAAAGCAAATCCTTTAGTAACCCAATAAAAGATACCCTTTTAAAAATACGTAACAATATTTTGATTTTGGCCTCAATGGAAAAAAATGGAGCACCTAGTAAAAGGTTATTTATTCACCCTTTAGTAACCCAATAAAAGGTACCCTACACGCCATCTTAACTCATATCTATATAGAAGTAAACTATATTTGTAATCATATCTGAAAAAAGCTCAAATGTATTGAGTTGTTGCTTGGCAACATCATAGTTCCACTGCAATTGATATTCATTTTCTTTTTCTTCCCTACACGATATTGCTTGACAACATCATAAGAGTAATAGGGAATCCCAGTGGCGAAAAAGGTTCCAAATTGGTCATAATTAGTTTTATCATTAATGTGATCTTTGAAGTTTTAAAATCTCTTATTAGTGAGTTTTATATTTATGCAACTTTATGAGGACCCTTTTTGTTCAGCACCATTGATATGGATTATTCAAGGAGATAGCCTTTCAAATCGCCTTCCAGTTTATCAGCAAATAGGTTGGGAGCATATTGTTTCTCATTAGAGAAGTGATTTTAGCATAGCCAGTGTTGTTGTGTTGCTAGATTTTACTTATGTAGTAAAGATGCTGTAACATATGCTCAAAGATACAAACATGAGTGTATTAGAATAGTAGAGTTTGTTCTCTATTACACTTGCCTAACATGTTTTTAGGCTATTGCCCATTTATTATTTTTACTATTGTAATTTTTATATGTTGTTAGTGAAACTTCGACATTAATGTTATTAATGAAATGATATTCATTTTTATAGACTTTGTATGGTTCATTGATATTGAGCATATATCACCGCGGCGCTATTATTATCTGCGTGTAAAAAAATTTGCTAAAAATTATAAAAAAGACACTTTCTAAGATGATTCCTACGAGGTAACTGTCTTAGAAAGCGTCTTTCTACGACGGTTGTCGTCAAAACAACTGTTTTAGAAACCAACCTTTTAAGACGATTGACATCAAAGAATCGTCTTAGAAAGACGCTTTCTAAGACGGTCCTTACGTGGTAACCGTCTTAGAAAGCGTCTTTCTAAGACGGTTCTTTGATGTCAACCGTCTTAGAAAGCCATATTCTAAGACGGTTCTTACGTCGTAACCGTCTTAGAAAGCGTCTTTCTAAGACGGTTATCTTCAGAGAACCGTCTTAGAAGGTATCTTTCTAAGATGGTTGTTACAAAGAACTGTCTTAGAAAGCGACCTTCTAAGACGGGCGTAATCTAACAACCGTCGTAGTTTCCTTTAAAAAGTTTTTTAAAATTATTTTTTGATTAAAACGAAGACGGTTGTTTGTACCAACCGTCGTAGTAGATGACATTCTAAGTCGGTTGATGAGTACGAACCGTCTTAGATAATTGCTTTCTAAGACGGTTGTTAGTTACGAACCGTCTTAGAAAACGCCTATCTAAGACGGTTCTTGATTAACAACCGTCTTAAAATGTAGTATACAACAACGGTTGTAGTTAACAACCGTCTTAGAAAATGCCTTTCTAAAACGGTTTTGATCAAACAACCGTCTTAGAAAGTACTTTTTTAAGACGGTTGACAACCGACATAAAAAGTGAAACGTTTTAACGACACCCATATCCACGACGATTGCGGAACCGACGTAAAAAGGGGTTAATAACCGATGTAAAAAGTGGGTTTTGTAGTAGTGATGTGATTTAGCTTATGGAAAGCTTAATGTCAGCTACTATAACTACTATAAAGACTAGAAAAATTAGACAATTTTAAATATTTTGGTTCATTTCAATTTTTTATTCTCTTGTATTGTATTTAAAATTTTACTTTTAGTAGGTGCTTGCATTAATGAATAAGAAAATAAAAGATGGGTTTATAAAATGTAGATACTGAAACAAATAATCTTATCCAAGAGTATTTGAGAATATGCCTTGGAAAAAAAAGGTTATTGAGAATATAATTTACTCATACATTATAAATTTATTGCTTACTCATCATGTGCTTAAACTTCTAATAAGAAACATATGCTTAAGCAAGATTTTACCAAAATATACAAAAAATCCATAAAGAAGATTTATAATGGATTATTCTAGAGAGATTAAATGTTAGAATATTATTTTGTTGTAATAATTATGTGAATGTAAACACCTAAAAAATTACAATGATAAGCTTACAGTGCACAGTTCAAGGAAATCACGTTTAAAACTAACACGTTAACTAATAAATTATCTATTTCAATATACTTTTTAATCACCACTATTTTAAGTAATTTACTTATTTACCCGCACGATACGCGGATCGATATCTATTTTATGTGAGTACTCATTACTTTCTACAAAATTCTCTTATCTAGGAAAAATAAATAAAGAAAAGTACACAATTAGTAAGAAAGGAATAGATCGATCGAAAACTGCTTGTTCGCATTGTAAAAAAACGAAAAACAAAAATAACAACTCCTTTTCTACTTCTTTTTTTTTCTTTATAAAAAATAGTAAGCATTGTATAAAAAAAATGATATGATATAATAATTACTCTTTGCACAGCAAAAGTGTGACCATGTCGGTTAACTATGATAAATGCAGATCGAGTATTCGAGTTCCTCTAAGTTTTGAAAAAATGGAAAATCACATAATTTTATCTGCTGTAATAAGTCATATTACGAATAAAATAAACGTTAAACTAAAATCTATTACAAAAGTAAATACAGAATTTATGATCCATCCAATATTCTTCCACTTCAGAGGAAGAAGGTTATATAGTAGAAGTGAGAGAGAAAAGTGAGTTCATAAGTCATAACTAGAATATCTTATTTTTACAGAATTATCGTTAGTTAGTATCAAATAATCGTTTGGAAAAGTCCGATGAATCAATTCAATTCATAAATAAAGTCAAATTAATCTGAACGGTTAATTATTCACTAATTACTAGTATTAGTACTAGCACACTTCACGTTCGGTTGCACAATTTGCTCCAACACATTGTGTTTCTCTCAATCTTCTTCTGACCATGCTCTTGGGAAGTTCTTCACCCATCTATGTCTCGCTCTCAGATAGAGCAAAGCTTGTCCCTTCTCTGTCTTCCTCTGCACCCTTTTTGAATTCTTTTAATGGTTCTTATGGTGTGAGGTTCTTCTCCAAGAGAAATGTGGGTTGTGGGGTTGTGGCTAAGGCCTCTAAGGAGGCTGAGAACCAACCCGTTTTGGGAATAGCGTTTGAACCTTTTGAGGAAGTGAAAAAAGAGCTTCTTGTCATCCCTTCAGTGCCCCATGCATCACTGGCTCGCCAAATGTACACTGATCAGTGTGAGGCTGCACTCAATGCACAGATCAAGTGAGCTTCCTATGGTTTCTTGTTTTCCATCCTGTTAGTTAGTTAGTTAGTCCTTTTTCTCATCTTTCTCATAGACATTTGACATGGATGCTAGTTTTGCACAGTTATTAGGATGACACTATATGATAAATATAATGGGATGCTTCAGAAACTATAAAGTTTGAGCTTTTTTAATTTTATATATATATATATATATATATATTTTCTTTTGTTGGCATGTAGAAAATATTTCATCAGGCAGCATGTGTGTCTCAGCCCTTACCATGGTAGTGAATGCTTCGATGATGAATGATTGTGGAAAGACTATTTGTTTAACAAAACTTAGATGTAATTCTATATGTATTTTAGGTGTTAGTTCTTTTATTAGAATTAGAGTTTTATCTCGTTGTATGTTTGGATCAGTGTACAACAGACGAATGTAACGAAGCTGAAAAACAGAAGCTATTCTTCTTAGCTTCTATGTAGGTATTTTGTGTACTGGACGTGAAGAGAGATAATATGATCCACATTTTCTAATATTTTTCAAACACTACTCAATAATTTGTATAATAAAGATTTTCATTAAATGCCAGCGCAGATTATCGAGCTAAAACTTTAATTTTGACCAAAGAGCAACACTTAAAAAACCTATGAAACTAAATCTAAGTTATATAATTTTTTTTCTGTTTTGTGAGGGTTAATTTGAGGAACAAAAGTGTTAATTTGTAGAGAAATTCTATGGTACACTTAGAAATTTAAGGGTTTGGCACTGACAAGCACCGCATCCTTGTCTCTCTTTAAACACATTCAATTATTGGCCAAAAAAAAAAATCGCACTAAAATCTTTAGATTTCTGTGGGTACTGCAGCAACTCTCTAGTTCATGCAAATATCTTATGTTATTTTTTTCTTTTGATTCAGCGTGGAGTACAATGTCTCCTACGTGTATCATGCCATGTATGCCTACTTCGACAGAGACAATGTTGCTCTGAAGGGACTGGCCAAGTATTAGCCCAAAAACTCTCATGTTCTTTTGTAATTTGAATTTTATTATGACCTCAATGCTGGTAAATTACACACAATTTTGCAGATTTTTCAAGGAATCAAGTATGGAGGAAAGACAGCACGCTGAGATGATGATGGAATATCAGGCATTTTGCTATATCATTGATTCTTATATTTCATACCTATAATTTTCTAGCATTCTTTTTATTAATTATTTTCATTGCTGATGATATTACACCAGAATAAAAGAGGAGGCAGGGTTCAGCTGCAGTCAATGCTGATGCCATTTTCAGAATTCGATCACGCAGAAAAGGGTGATGCATTATACGGTAAGTTTTTTTTATAAATATATATAATATATATTTAATAAATAAATATTGAACTTTTAAATTTGTTTTCTTTTTACCTTGGTTTGCTCATCTTTGATGAGTGTTGTTTTGTTCTATTATTCGTGAATTTGAATGGTTTCTCTGATTATACTTACTATTTCTGTCTCGCCCTATCGCAGCAATGGAACTTGCATTATCTTTGGAAAGGCTGAATAATGAGAAGCTTCTAAATTTACACAGCGTACGTCACTTCTATAGTTCTATTTTCTCAGTACTTTGTGAATTCAACTCAAACCTTTTTAATTCCACTGCCTCCCAATGGAATATTACAATGTTGTTGAATGCCAATAACTAGTTTTTATCACTATATATGCAGTTAGCAAATGAAAACAATGATGTGCAATTTGTTGATTTTCTTGAAAGCGAGTTTTTGAATGGTCAGGTAAATAAATGTCCAGCAGTGTGATTCTTCCTATTGCTGTCAAGAGTAGTTGAGTAGCATGGGAAAAACATTGTTGTCATTAATTTCTTTTTGTTGCTTAAGGTGGAAGACATTAAAAAGATCTCAGAATATGTGGCCCAGTTAAGAAGAATGGACAAAGGACATGGTATAATATATGTTAATTACTTGCATCTTATAAACCAAACGGTTGATTCATATTTCATATACTTTGTGGTGAAATTAAAGTATTTTATTATGGGCGAACTGCAGGTGTTTGGCACTTTGATCAGATGCTCCTTAATGGAGGTGTAGCTGCATGATATTTGTCTACAATATTGCCTACTAGCATTTAAGCAGAAAACATTTATGCCCATGAACTCATACATATTTTCACCAATAATTGTCCTAGTTTCTTTTTTTATTATTATCATGTGAAATGTTAGTCAAGTCAAAGTAGTTAGGTTGGGATTAGTTTTCAACTTGAGTAAACCTTGATGAATCTCAGTAAATTTGAGGCTTCTGCTTGTGCATAAATGTGTTGAATTATTTGAACAAAGAAGCTATGATAAAAAAAGATGGTATATATATATTGCTCCAATCTTAGATGATTACCGATGCCAAATGCAAATTAATGAAGCTATTCACTGATCATGAACTCGATCTTTTACTAACTTATATATATGTAGAAAATCCAATTGTAGAGGTTGCTATAATTATAACCATCATGCCAAAGAATGCCTCACGTCTCAACCCTGCCCCTTCAATTAATGATGTTAAATGACCGAAAATTCTAAACAACGATCACTTCAAGTGCACTTTGAATGGTTCACTTACAATTTATAAACTCCAACAAATCAATGCAGTAAGATTGCTAAAGGTAAATTTTAGTATTGCGGTGGAAATTTACATAGTTAATCTGAAGAAAAAAAAGAACGGTATGTTTTTGTTGTTTTTTTTTTTTTATAAAAAAATTAGAGTAAATGCCAACAAAAAAAAAACATACGCATCCCAACTATCTTGACACCTTTATTAGAACCCAAAAGAATGCGTCCTTAGCCAAAACAGCTGTCTATAGAAGACCAGTTTTTAAACTAATGGCACCATGAGTTTTTACGTACATATTATATATGATTAATGGTATATTGAGCATTGTTAAAATACTACTTAATAACTAACATTAACACATCTTTATAACGTAGGGATTGCTCTGAGGTAATGACAGTAAAAAATAAGATATGGAGTCTTGGGAAATCTTCAGTTATTGGCCATAGTGAAAGTATCTGTTTATCATAAAATGAGCAAAGTAGGGGAAGAAAGAGACTTGAGAGATTTAGTTTAAAAGCCAGTAGACGCTGAAGAATTCAGACATGTTCACACTTAGAAATATAAGGAGCTTAATCTATCATAGACACATTTACGTTATTAAGTCTAAATAACTAATATTATCAGTTAAAATTATAAATGTTAATTTGGTGGTTAATATTAAAAATTAGCCAGTATTAAGCTACATACTCTAACAGATAGATCATACATGATGCTACTAGAAATTATATATACTGTTCAAGTCTAAGGTTAACTTGTGAAGTAACTCCCAAAATAAGGCTACCAAATTGAAAGCTATATCAGATATTACTGTATTGTGGTCCTCACTAGAATTAAAGAGAGCAAAATGAAGATGAACTTCATTGCACCCTATAGAATTATTAACTCGCATCATCAATACGAAATTTTGGTTCTCATAACCAAGGAGAAAGGAAACAAGGAAAAAATTGGGACGAGGGACATGGGTATATGGTGTGCATCACGAGTCACGAGAATTCTTATTCAAAAACATAATAGTAGCTAGAGAAAATTGATTGAGAAGTAGGAAAGTGAAAATAGACTTGGATTGAAATAAGAAAATTGATTACACTGTCTACGCGTGGCTTAGAATATTCTAGTAGACAATTTAAGCTATCTTTTTATAAAATGGGCATGGCTGAACAATTTTTGTATTTTAAAATATAATTATGCTTTTAGTTCCTAAAACTTAAAATAAATATAGTTTTTATCTCTCAAATTTTTAAAAAATCATTTGAATCTTCAAATTTTAAAAATATATGATTTTAGTCCCTCAAATTTATTATATTTACAGTATAAAAACAGTTTTGAAATAATTATTTTAGTCCCTCAAATTTAATATTTAGGAACTAAAAATGTAATTTTTCAAATTTAAGTAATTAAAATTATCCTTTTTAAATTTAAGAAATAACCAAAATGAAATTCACTCTAAATTTTAAAAACTAAAAACATAATTAATCCTTTAAATTTCTTAAGTGAGTTAAGTTTGTGAATATCCAGCATTCCGTTGTTTGTGCCTTTTAAAAGCAAAGCTATTGCATGGAGAATGAAAGCTGATTTGACAAAGAGAAATATTGTGCCCAAAAGCAAGAGATATTTGTGCTAAAGAAGATGCAACTGCAAGTCATTTTATGCATGTGCTCACGCTCATTTTCTGAATTACTTTTTATTTTTTTATATATACGTAATCTAAAAATCAATTTTTTAAAGTGGGATTAGTGATTAAACTTGTAAATATACTTATTCAAGACAAGATTCAAGGGTGGTTTAACTGGCTTTATATTTTTAAATATTATATAATACGTTAAATAATATAAAAAATATAAATATAAGGATTAAAATTATAAATTAATATAAATAACTAAATTATATGATTAATAAGATAAAATTAATAATCTTGTAAAAATATATAATTAATAATTACTGATAAAATAATTGATACTTAGGAGAAATATTTAAAATATGTATTTTGTTTGTCTTAAAATTTTTAAATTAAATTAAAAAAATAAAAATTAAAAAATAAACAGTTCAAAAATCAGTTTTCTACACCGATTCTGCACTGATTCGATTAGTTCTCATGTGCTCTGTGATGCTCTTGATTTTTTGGAGTTACTAAAATATAGTTACTGAATCACTCACCAGATCAGTTCTGAATCACTCGATTTTGGTTGGTCGATTTGATTTTCAGAATAGTACTAAAAATACATCTATACTTATATATTGTTCAAAAATCATTATCCTTTGCACAAATATTTTGACCCTTCTCACAGCTGGTGTCTTTTTCCAAGTTAGTATTTGCAAACACTTACATTAACAGCTAGCATGTAACAGTAAACTTGTTTATACAAGATCAATGACAATATTAGACACACACACACGCAAAACTCAATGTTTGTGTACAATTTTTGAAGATGACTACAGATCATCATACATGCATGAGAATTCAAGTACACAATTTATAAAATGAAATTTCTTGTAGTCAAATGAGAACGTGGAAAGTTTACAACTGGAAGGATTGACAACCTACATATCCCACTTACTATGTCATTTATAATCATATAATTAAATATCTATATGCGAAAATATGGTACAGTGGTTTATAAAATACAATAAAAAGAGATAAAAGTATATTGTGGTTTATAAATTATTTGTATAAGTTTGTATAATAATACAATTCTTAGAAAAATTACATAAGCGTGAATATTACTTCTCAAATCACTTTTGTAGTTTGTAATAGATTTCAACGAGAAATAGTGTATTAGAAATATTAAATTAGAGTCATTATTACTTTTCAAGTCATTTTCACTTTTTCAGGCACGTAGTTCATTGATCCTAGCTCTTAAAAGTACAATGAAGCGGAATTTTAACGTTCAATGTCAATATTCATTCATGTTACTTTTCAACAGGACATGTGCATGCGTACAAATATTCCACTTAGACAATCTCGATCACCATTATAAACACATGTTTAAATATTGTAATATGTGTCTTACTCTTGTATATATTAAAAGTAAGGAAAACACAAAATACCTAGTTTCCTTGGTTTGTGTGATTATTGAATCTTTAAATTTTGAAATGGTGGGTAATTCCTTACCTTGTGCTTCGTGCAAGTTGTTACGACGCCGTTGCTCCCAGGATTGCATCTTTGCTCCTTATTTTCCTTCAAATGATCTCCGCAAGTTTGCCATTGTGCACAAGGTCTTTGGATGCAGCAATGTCACCAAAATGCTAAAGGTCAATTTAGTATCTATTTTCTTATAAGCTAAAAGAATTTCATTGAGATAATAATTAATCAACAATTTATCATATCTAGTTAGCTTACCTTAAATATTTAGTAGTAAGGCTCAACATAGTTCTAGGTTGTGTATGCTATACTAATTTAATTTAATTGTTTGTGTATCTAAATATATATATATATATGTTACTTTTCTATATGTACGCAGGATCTTCCAGTTCACCAAAGAGAAGATGCAGTGAGCAGTTTAGTATATGAGGCAAATGCAAGAGTTACAAACCCTGTGTATGGTTGTGTTGGAATCATATCTTACCTAGAAGGTCAAGTTTCTGAGTTACAAAAGCAGCTTGCAGTAGCTCATGCAGAGATTCTTAGCATGCGAATGTAGCGAGACCCTACCGGTATTCATCAGAATGGCAAATTGTTTCTGTGTGCTAAATGTCAATATAACTACGAAACGTTTTTCTCATTATCTCAACTTTAATTTGCTTCTTCTTTCTCCTTTTCCACCTCTTGCTATGTGTATTCAAAAGTGTGTTCAGATAAGTGTTTGTAAAATTGATTTTAAATAAAATATATCATGATTAAAATTGATTTTGAAATATATGATTGATATGTTTAAAAACACGATGAATCATATTGAAAAAAACAGGACCACATAATTTTCATGAATCACCACTAAATTTAGAGTCACTAAATAGTTTAGTCCACTTCACTTGGAACTTAGCCCATATGGATTAAGGCCAAAAAACCCATATAATGAAAAGCTCATAAGATCGAAAAACTCATTGAACCCTACGAGTAAGGACCAATCCATGAGTCTTGAATTTAAAAAAATTACCTAACCTTTCTTAAAAAAAGTTTAAGAATTTCTTCTGTTCATTATAAATCTCTCTTAAAAAATAGTACATGAATAATAATATAGTTATTTATAATATTTTAAAAATTATATTGAAACTCAAATTATTATTATTTATATGAACAATTATTAGAAAATTATATTAATTACTCATTTATTCTTCTCTATACGTGTACTATTTTTTATGTTTTAATTCTTATATTTAGAATATATATATATATATATATATATATTTTACTCCATGTATTTTTAATTTTCTTTTGATTTTTTTGGTCAAGAGTGTCTTAATTAGCACTGTTACAAGATATAATTTTGGCGATGTAAAACCACAAAATATTTTATGATGCTTGTTTAGTAATAAACTTTTGGTAGTTTAACATCAATAAAAAAAAATTGTCGTTTTACTTAATAAGACACAATTAACGCACGGAAATGAAACGAAATTAAAAGTATGTGTACAAGATGAGAATGAAAAAAAAAAATGAGAATGGGATGAGATGAAAAAAGAAGTTAGGTATTAAAGAAGTGGTGGCAAATTAGTCGACTCATTTTGGTTCGTCTTGCCATTAACTCGCTAAAAATGGATCCAGGCTAGCTGAGTCTCCTTTTAATGGTGGATTAAAAATATTGACTCGTCCAACTTAAAGATGGGTTGATAGGTGTAAAAAAAAAAAACAATTTTTATCTTTTATTTTATAAAATTAGCCAAATATACAAATTTAATTAAACAACATAAGGATATCATTTATAAAATTAGCCAAATATATAAATTCTTTGTTGAGCAATGATCATTTAAAGGTTCAAGGTAATTGGTCTCTAATCTGGGAGTTAAATGTTCCTCCAAAGTTCAAGCATTCTCTGTGGCGTTTCCTTACATTGTCTGCTAAATTGTGAAGAACTAGTTTCGAAAGGTGTACACTACCATCCTAATTGATGTTTTTGTTCGCACCCCTTTGAAAATGAGTGACATCTCTTCATCACATGTAAGAAAGCAATTGAAATTTGGCAAGCTGCAAAGTTACAAAGAATTTATAGTTGATTTGCTTCTCCATCTTTAACATCAAGAAAGGACCAAGATTGTGGTTATTCTTTGAAGTATTTGGAAAAATTGAAACAATTAAGTGTGGGACAATATTGATTCACCTCAAAAAAATAGTAGTCTCCCAAGCTCTTCAATATTTTTCAAAAATGGCTCTCAGCTCGCAACAAAAGCTCATTTGTAATGCCAACTCCCATTGTAGCTCCTACCTCGTGGTCTCCTCCTCCACAAGGCTCAGAACTCTTTTGGCATTGGTTTATGTTTGTGGGACGATTTTGGCACTTACATCAAAGCTCGAACTCAACTTTTTCCAACAATTCCTCAACCTTAGGAAGGAAACCGATATTTTTGCTCTCCACCAAGCATTCAATGGATACAACAACTCTAACAAATGTTGTCTTGGAAACAAATTGCAAATTGATCAAGGTCAATCTCAAATCTATAAAAAAGGGACACTATTTTCCATGCTTTATTAGCCAAATGTAAGATATCTATATCACTAGCTTCAAACTCTCATGTGAGTTTTGTAAAGAGACAAATCAATATTATTTTTATGAGATCCATGTAGCTGACTTCACCTAGTAAGATAAAGTTGTTTTTGTTGTTACCAAAGTATGCAAGAATGTTGGCCATGGTGGAGATTCTTTTTATGAGATCTGCTAATGGATAGTAAATTAGTTTGATTTTGCTATAATCTTTTCATAAGTATTTTGCGCTCCACCAAGTGTTAATTGTTGTTGATCCAAATACTAATATTGAACTGGTTTATAAATTATTCCCAACTTATAATTTTTTGGGGGGTTACTGAGAATTTGTGATATTTACTATGTTGTGTTGCAGGCTGCGCTGAAACATATGAGGACTTTTTTATGGGATCGGTCCACTTTAAGGATGTAGCATTGGCACATGTTATGGTGTATGAGAACAAATCAGCGGCTGGCAGGCATCTGTGTGTTGAAGCTATCTCTCACTACGGTAACGTTGTGGCAAAGTTGCTGAACTTTATCCAGAGTATAATGTGCCTAAGTAAGCCACACTTGATAGATGTATTGGCAATACTATGCAATCATCTTTTGATAGGTAATTAAGGAGTTAACGATGATGCTGGATTCTTGAATGAGTTGTTGAAGAAATTCTTATTCTTATTTGAAACCCAAGCAATTTGGTTCATGTGTAGAGCAATGGTTTTCAGTCATGCACTAACTAATCTAGCTTGTTTGCCATCAATCTTCTGGTTGTGGTTTCTTATATAAGTTATGAACTGTTCTGTAGCCTAGATGGCTTTTGCTGCAATGGATAGTGCATGCTGTAGAGTACACCTTCCATTCTTTCTCAAAACATTCAAAATGAGGAAGTGATTAGTTAGAGTAGCAAGTTGAAGCTGAATAGTTCTTTTAGTCTTGTCTGTATATTGCCTTCATAATCAAAATATAAGGTTGATATAATAATGCTACTAGTGATCATTTAATACAGAACTTACTTTGTACTGTGTCATTTTCCCTTAAAGGATGAAACGAGATACCCAACCGGGATAATTGAGAACAAAGGATGGAGCAAAGAAACTGATGGATTTGGGTTTGCAATTCATTCCATTGGAGAGATTGTTAAGGATGCTGTAGAGGATTTGAAGAGCAAAGGGTTCCTTTCTTAAATGATGCTGCTGCTATTTAAAACTTGTGTTATAAGTTATACCAGAATGTAGATTTGTGATGTTTGCAATATGAGTACTTATGGCACACGAATCTGTATAATTTGTTTCCTCAATAATGCAAATTGAGGCTGACTCAATTGTATTCTCAATCTGTTACTTTTTTCCTTATTATTAATAAGGAATAAAAGCTAGAATAGACGGGGAGAGGTTAAGAACTTAAATATCACTGTCTCTGGCTCTCATGCACATTTTTAACATTTCTTCTTGCACTAAACACGCAAGGAATTGCATTTCACATTAACTGTTTGGAATTGTAATCATGTGCGAAATAATCTAGGAATTGAAGATACGACACTAGGAAATTGCAATATATTAAATTTTAAAATTTATAGGACACTTTGTAAATATAATATACTGTATAACATTAACATGAATTTAAAAATAACATTAATTTTAAATCATGAGCAAATTTATGTTTAAAAAATAGCATAATTTATTATGCCTCATCTTATTTTTAGTTTTAAGTTTTGTTCACTTTATTGGAGAATTTTTGTGGAATTTTATTCCTACATATTTCAATTCGAATCCTCAATCCTTTATGCCTATATTTTAGACTTGAATTTGATTTTGATCTCCCTTATTTTAGTTGATTTAATAGTTTTCATCCTTTTATTTTAAAATTGAGACATTTGATCATTTTATTTTATAACATCCATGATTTTGATACTCATTCAAAATACGAACATTTAGTCTTTTTATTTTAAAAAGTTCGTAATTTTGATCAAATTCTCAATTTGTTTACATTTATTTATTACCTTTTGGTCAAATTAGATCCTAAACCTAACATATTCATCTAAGGTACCATCAAGAAATAATGTAATTAATTATAAAGTAAGAAATAAAATATAGGCAAAATAAAAGATTAAATCAAAATTATGAATTTTCTAAAATATGGGAATCAATTTTGTGAATTTTCTAAAATATGGAGATCAAAAGTTTGTATTTTGAAATAGAGGACTGAAATGCGGATATTTTAAACTAAGAGAATCAAATGTTTCAATTTTAAAGTAAAGAGATCAGACTTATTGATCCAATAAAATAGGAGATCAAAATTACATTTAAGCTTATATTTTATATATTGTTTTTACTTTGTTGTGAAAATGTGAAACTAAGGGTATGAGTAGGTGTAGGTCACTCACAAATTCAAATTGATTCAAACTAATTCAAATTGTTTGGGTTGGGTAATGTGTTTGGTTCAAACTCAAATTGAACCAATCAAACGCATCGAGTTTTGTGTTGGGTCACAAGTTTTAATATCTGAATCCGCTAATCCATTAATTTGTATTAAATTATTATTATTATTATTAATATATGTAATATAATATATATTTTTAAATTTTTTAAAATAAAATACTATTGACTATTGATTACCTAGACTCATTGACCATAATTGAATAAGTACCAATGCATCCTTAACCTTTAGGATCAAGGCAACAAATGTTTGGTTGATTGAAAGCACTTTAGATGGACTTCTAAAAATATTTTGGATCTATTTACAAAGAGTAGACCTCATAATATCCCATTGATTTTAGTAGAAAAAAGTGTTAGAAACCCATTTCACCATTCTTATTGAAATTCCTTATCTTGAATATTGTATGCTTAATTTCTCATCTCCCGTGGATAAATAAATAAATAGACAGGAGTCACTGGAGTGAAGTGTGCATCATCACAAAAAAAAAAATTAATAAAAAATCTAACAAGAGATAGTTTGTGTTTAATTCATTTATGGTATGTTTGATTGGATGGAAGAAAATAGAAAAGGAAGGAAAATTTTGAAATTTGAATTGGAAAGAAAATGGTAGGAAGGAAAAATTTAAATTTTTGTATCTACAAAATAACTTTTGTGTTCATTTTCTCTCCAAACAAATAGAAGAAAATATTTTGTTAATCATATTTTCTTTCTTCTCTATTTTCTTTTCTCCCACTTTCTCTTCTACTAAATGAACCATTAATAAAAAATTTAGTTTATAAAAAATATTACATTTTAAAAAAAATAAACAAAATTAAATGTTTTAATTATTAATCCAACTCATCCAAACCGTTTAAAAACGGGTTGAGTTTCATTTCTTTTCCTTAAAAAATTAATCAAAATCAACCCATTCAAATTTGATTGGATTGAGTCACGTGTCCAACCCAAACCCAAACTAGTTTATACTCTTCCGTGAAATTCTATAATATTATCATCTAAAACACAAATGTCTATGGCTATATTTAGATAAAAGTTAATTTTTTTAACAAATTTTACCATATATTTTTGAATTTTAATGTGTAAAATAAAGAAGAAAGAAATTATTATTTTACAGTAGCCCTACCCGTAGTTGTCATTAATTATGTTTCATTTAATACAATTTTTAATTTGATTCCTATATATATACTTTATTTTTTTAATCTTTTAATATACCCTATTTTTTTTATTTCAGTCTCTCACTCTTTAATCACCTCGACATTTAACAAATACTAACATAAATATATTCAATATTACAAAAATTATTCTAGAAAATATTACTATTTTTTTAAGACTAAACTAGTTTCACTATATTCCCCTCCAAATACATACACAAGTACCAATTAGAATTCGGTGGAAGACTTGGTTTAATTAAAAAATAACTATCGCTGGATTTTAAAAAAATAGTATAATGCAAAAACTAAATATATCCACATTAAATTAAATATTGAGTAAATTACATTGGTATTCTATATTTTTTTTTTAAAATTGCAGTTGACATTTCTCTTTTTTTTTTATCCTATAAAAATTTTCTTAATTATTTTGCTACATTACACATACCTTCTTTCTTAAACACCTATTAATAATTTAATAAAAAATAGACACATGTTGGTTACATGATTTTTAATGAAAATTTATATCTAAAATACTTTCATTTTTTTCCTCAAAATCACATATTGAGTTTTACAAACTCTATCTTTTTTCAGCCATCCTTCTCCACTTACCACCACCACCTCCTTCTCCTTCTTCCACGACAGCATCATTTTTTCCTCCTCATAATCGTCCTTGCATACCAATATGACATCCAGACACATCCACTTTTGCTGAAGTAGTCACCACCATAGTCATCACCTCCACCGTAGTCATCGTCACCATCATCGTAGTCATCGTCACCATGTCCTGTTGCCCGTCGTAGATTCGGCCACCATCATCACTATGTGGTTCCCTAGATACTGGTGTCGTCGAGATCACTGATATCTAGAGTCAGATTTAAGAAAGGGATAATAAATGCAATTTGAGAAAAACATAAAGGATGTAAGTTTAAATTACTTTAACAGATAATTTTGTTTACTTAGATATTTCAATTAATGTTGATTAATAACGTTAAAAGAATTGAATAAAAATAATATAATATATAAAAAAAGAGGAGTATTGATGCAATTTGAGTCGATGAATTCTTTTCTACATTTACGAATTGATTTTTTTTATCAAAGAAAAAAAAGAAGTACAAATTTTATCAGTGGAGTGTAATTTACTCTTAAATATTTAAGATCAGTTTCAGACTTTCGTTTCCCTGTATTTGCACTTGAACACATACAAGTTCTCTTTCGCGCTCTCTTTCACCAGAATCGGATCATGTCTGGAGCGTACGATCAAGAGGGCGGCTACGGAGGCGCTGGATACGGTCATGGTGGTCGAGGAGGTGGAGGATTCGGTGGTCGAGGTTTGCAATAGTCTCTCTATTTTTCTTCAATCGTAAAATGTCTTAATTTTATTTTCCTTGCAACAGGCGGATATCGTGGTGGACGAGGTGGCGGCCGCGGTGGCGGAAGTGGTAGAGACGGAGACTGGCGTTGCCCTAACCCAAGGTTTGACATTTGACCCTGCTTTTCGAATTTTAACTTTCTTATTTTCTGGAAATTATTTTGTGTTTTCAGTAATTGGAACTGTGGATATATTATGCACATGATGATTCTTATGTTTATGCATTTGATTGGAAATTTGGTATTACTATTATAGTTGTGGGAATTTGAACTTTGCGAGAAGGGCTGAATGTAACAAATGTGGTGCTCCCTCTCCTGCTGGCGCTAATGACCGTGGGAGCGGTGGTGGTTATAATAGAGGGGGACATGGTAACAGTCGTGGGGGTAGATCTGGTAATTTTGATGGAGGAAGAGGTAATGGCTATAACAGTGGTAGGGGTAATAACAATGGTGGTAGAAGTGGGGGAGGCAATAGAGGTGATTCATTCAGTGGTAGTCAAGGTTTTGATGATAGTGGATATGGTGGTGCTGGTGGAAACTACCCACCTGCGTACAATTCTTATGGTGGGAATTCAAATTATGAAACTGATGCGGTTCCTCCGCCTGCTAGCTATGTGGGTGGGCCTGCATCTTATCCCCCATCATATGGGAGTAATGCTGGTGGTTACAGTAGCAGCAACAATGTAGCTGATGCACGATATGGTGGTAGGTCTGGGCCACCGGTTGGAAATGGCAGTGGTTATGGTGCTGGTAGTCAAGGTGGATTTGGTGGAGCTCCTGCTGAGCCCCCTGCTAAGGTGAAGCAATGTGATGAGAATTGTGGGGATTCCTGTGACAACTCTAGAATCTACATATCAAACTTACCGCTGGATGTGACTATTGAAGAATTGAGAGAACTTTTTGGAGGCATTGGACAAGTAATGTTCTGATCTGTTGACTTCTGCACGAGCTCTATAAAGAGAGTTATTTGTTCTTTGAACTATGGTTTGCATGAAAATGCCCTTTTTCATAGTGAATTAACTTATTATCCATTTGCTTACTGAGCAATTGAGCATGCATGTGTATATCTGCGAATTCTGCTTTATTTACGCAAGAAGTAGTTGACCCCCTGGCTTCCTGAGCATATTTGTTCATTTCTCTTGGGGATTCCAGGGACAGAACATGCTATAGATTTTGATTCCTGTATATGTATATCTGATTTTGGCAATGTGTCAAGCTTCATAATCACATGTCTTTGTAACTGTTCAGGTTGGAAGAATAAAACAGAAGAGGGGGTATAAAGACCAGTGGCCTTGGAACATAAAGCTATACACTGATGAGAAAGGAAACAACAAGGGTGATGGTTGTCTTGTCTACGAAGACCCTTCTGCAGCTCATTCTGCTGGCAGTTTTTACAATAGTACTTGATCTAACTGCTACTACTCTCTTGTTTTTAAGATACTTATTGTTTATCTTCTATTATGAAGATGCACTTACCATTGATCTTTCATTGCAGATTATGATTTGAGGGGTTACAAAATAAGTGTTGCAATGGCAGAAAAATCTGCTTCAAAAGCTCTGCCTGCATATAACCATGGGTATTACATTATTTATCAGTTTTTACATTGATGTTGACTGTGTTTATTTTGTCCATGAAAATGACTGCTCTTGAAATATTTAGTTGTAGCAGTGTCAGAGTCAGTATGTAAATGCTGCGTGATTGTTATTTAAGTGTTTTCTGGGTTCTAATTTCCTCTTTTAATGATGACATAGTAGTAGTATCTAGGCAGCACGCCCTCCACCACCACGTTTAATAATAATGATAACAATAATAAAAAGTATTCATACCAATTTTCTGTATAATCTTAAAAGATTATGCATAAATATATTCATTGGGTTGATGCTGGGATTCATTTGTTAGAATTTGAAAAAGAGTTACACAATATGTTTTAGATTCTACAGTTTGATTCTTTTGGGGGTTAATATTTTCCTCTGCTGTTTTTATTTTTTGGACAGGATGCCCTTGAGCAGGTTAAAAATCTTATTTTTCTAAAATGCATATGAATACACCTCATATTTTCTCTGGATTACTGTTGTATGCTTAAAAATCAATAAATCTTATTTGAATATTTATTTTGTCTAGAACTTGTTAAATGATATATTCTCAAAAAAAGGTACACCCATAAAATGAATTGATATATCTAAAGAAGAGCCTGACAAAGTAGTAGAAGTGTAAAACATATTTCTATGGTGTCACAGCATTGATTGTTTGGCCTCCTCACGATGTCAAAGTGTGGAGGATCATGGTGTGTTTTAACGGAGTAGAAACTGCTGCCTGAAATTGCAGCTGCTACTTTAACCCCAGCAGTAAAAACACCACTTTGTCCTTCTTTTGTTTTGTATTTTTAAGTACATTTTGGTGATTTTTGTTGTCTCCCCCACTCCCCCCTCTAATATGAATGATCCTGCTATGTGTTTTTTTACTACCTCCTAAAACAAGTGTTTTCTGGCCAAACTTGTCCTCTTTCCAGCCGCCCCAGTCTCTGCACTCAGGACTCTGTGCTGTCACCTCTGTTTTGCTTCTTTTAATCATTTTCTTTCTCATTAACATCTTTTACCCATTCCAAGCTGATATTTATTTTTATTGATGCATAGATGGCCTAGTGTCCAAACGTGGTAGACAATTGTTCGTTACGTGTTACTCTTTTTTATTTGCTATTTGCTCTTCTTTGGCAAGTTCCGAAAATGTTGTTTTATGCCCAGCCATGTCCATTTCCCTGCTTTGATATTGCTCTGTTTGATTATTGACTTGTTAAATATGCCTGAAACCAATAGTGATGCGTGTCGAAAATTTTATATAATTAATGATGAACATATTTTTAATTTTGGGTATTTTTTTTTAGCATTTATGTGTGGGCAAGTTTAAATTATATATGGTGTCCATAAGCTTTAGTATAGCAGACATCCCACCAAAGAGTGTTTTTGGGGTCAGGAAGTAGCACTATCTGAGATTGGCAACTATGGAACCAGGCATTTTTATTATTTAAACGTTTATATAGTCATACTTATAACTAGAAATCTAGTGTCTCCGTTGTGATTAATGATTTGATTAGAATGCCTAAAATATAGATATCAGGTGATGGCTGATTAATCTTGTTATAAATCTTTGAACTTGCTCATTATTTTGTTGTGGATGTCTGTCATAGTAAGTGGGGAAAATCACATTGGAATAGTGCCTGAATGAGACACACAAAAAATTACAATAGATTAATGAAAAGGCTATAGTTGATTTTTATTGTAGAGGTTGAGTTGATTAGATTGGGATGTATTGTTTTTTGCACTATAACAGTTTTGAATGCAATTATTGACTATACAAATGACTTTCTAAGTTACAAATAAATGTTCGTGTTAACAGATGATTAGATGAATGTATTAATTTTTTTGTTTATGTTAATCATTATTTTTTAAAATTCTATAGGGGCAATAGGGGTGGCTACGGTGGAGATAGACGCAGAGACAATTATAGAGATGGAGGCAGTTCTGGACCTGATAGGCGTGATAATTACGGTGGGAATCGATCACGTCCATACTGAGGGCTTCAATAGTGAACATTTTATGCTATGGTTTATGGTCTGAGGAATTTGTTGTATTCAGTTGGCTGGTAATTTGAAATGGAAGCAAAGAGGTAGGTTGTTCACTTACTTTTAGCATGACCTCTTTGCTCCTTCTGGTTTTGTTTGTCACTCGCTGGTGGATTTTTAATTTTAGGCAGGGATTAATTTGAGCATGTGAATGTTTTTAGAGAGGCAAGTGGATAGTCTCCAAGCTGCCGAGGTAGGTTGATTGTTTCTGGTGAGTGCTACTTGCATTGGAAATATGCTCTATTCTTGCTTGGAATTTGAACATCGTGCGTGTCATTTTGTGGATAAATGCTTGAATCCCTATTCTCTAGCTAGTCTCATGCGGCATCTGGTTCAAACAGGTGGTGGCATTAATGAAATGTTTTATGTTATGTCATGGCTTCATGGATCAATAAATCCCAAGTTGAGAATATTTGAGCTGTAATTTGCTTGCTTATTTTCTAAAAAAAATTGTTCCTGGCTACATGTTGGCAGTGTTGCATTTAACCTTAACACAATACAAGCTGTTAAATCATGTATTTTGCAAAAGTGTTATATGCTTAATTACCCTCATTTTGAGGAGTGCTAGCAACACATTTATGTCTAACACATTATCTACTATTAATTAAATCTTATTGGAAACTATAAAATAATGAGTGGAACTCATTAAATAAGAAGTGAGATCTGCAAATTTTTGTGATTTGCAATAAATTTTAACTAACAATAGGAAATGTGTTCAATAGAAAAGTGTATTGCTAGCATTTCTCATACATTTTTTATCCCTTTAGTTTGAATTATGTGTGATTTTGGTCTCGATTTTTTTTCCTGAATTAATGAAGTTTCTTTATTTTTAAAATTAAACAAATTTGGTCCTGTTGTCTATTTTCTTTTACTTAAAATCTTCAAATTTTTATTTTTTTGTTTGCTTCATCTTTTTAAAATAACTAACCATCCAAGAGTTTTGAAGATTTCTTTTTATTTTCATATTGCCTATTTGAATCAGGTTTGAACGATTTATAACTTAACCTACTAAATAATATCATGTAATGCATGAAATTCTGGGCAATTTGTTTTATCTTCTATTAAAATATGAAATCCTGCATGCTGATTAGCAAACTTTCGTTCCGTAAGTTGAATGGTTATGTACGTTAGATCAATTACTTGCCTGTTTAGTTTCTGGCCTATGTATGGTTTCATAGGAAGGAACACCATAGTGTTCTGATTGGATAAAAACATATGCCGTGTTTGGCCTTGTTTCGTTCTGATTGATCCTTGCAGGTAGTTTAGTTGCCTGGAGTTTTGTCGTTTGTGCTCTAAGGTTTCATAGTGTTCCATTAGTGTTCTGATTTGATTAAAAATACGTCGTGTGTTGGCCTTCTTTGGCTCTGAATCTGATCGATCCTTGTAGGTAGCTGCCCGAAATTTTGTCGTTTGTGCCATGCCAGAGTTTGTTTGCTTCGTGGCTAAGTTATTGCATAGATTGATGCTGTGTAGTAATAGTGTTACAAGTTTTGTTTACCATACGGAAGTGTAGATAGATTTGTTTAAGATGTATGTTCTTATTTATCTGTTAGTCTACAAGACCCTTCTGTAGCAAGAAACGAAAGCTACTGATTGTTAAAAAACATTTATGTAGTAATTGATTATCCGGTTAATGTTATGATTGAATGAGAATTTGATGTGCAGCAAAATATTTTTTTCGTTTGAGAAAAATTGATTTGGGCATGTTTAATCCTAACCTGTGATTGCAAAGAACGTTTTGCCACGAGCCAAGAGAAATTGATAGTGAGCCATGTCATTATATCAAACATTTGATATAAACTTACTATCGTAGTACTTATATCAACATCTGACACATATATAGATCAATACCTTTCCAAATTATGTGTATTTTTAATATGATTTGAACAAAAATACTAATATATTTTTAACACTTTTTAAATATAAAAGGAAATAGAAACTACTGAATGATGGTGCCCGGGTCCTCTCCTACAAAGTGTTTTTATAGCCTCTCTTCAACAGCTCTGCGAACTCCTGTTTACATCTAACGGTTGAGTATAAAAGCAAACAAAGTCATACAATGAAAGATAATAAAAATGTTCCAATATGATAATATCCTCTCTTTTTGTGTTTTGTTTCAGCCAATGGCCTCATCGAATACCATTTATGCCTCTTTGAAACTAGTCAATGCAAAGAAAGAGAATTTGAAGAAGGCCTACGATGATCTCCTAACTCACCCATCTCTGCTCTGCATGTTCCCTATCTCATGATCCCAGCTCATGACTCATTTCATCTTCGTCCACAATGAGAACTTGTTGTACGGTTCGTTGAATTGCAAGTAGCAGGATTGTGGCTATTGCTTTTGGTGGCTAGTACATCACAATTGTGTTTTTCCTGGTAGATAGTTATGACACCTTTGGGATCCATTAAAGCTCTCTGAAACATGTTTACAAACATTTCATCTTACGCTAGTGTACTTGTAATAACTCTTCAGAAATTGAACATAGGACATGGTACAAATTAGAAAGCAAAATAATTCATGGAAAAGTTCCAGACTATACTGGTCATTGAGAAAGGTGTAGGTTCTTGTATACAATTGAAGGCTGTATATGTTAGCCAAACCATATTTGAAAATAAAAATAAATTGAAGAACAAACCATGAAATCTCAAGTTGAGTGCACCAAGTTGTTAGAGAGGAAAAATTATTAAATGGTCCAGATTATCATGATCCCTATTAATCTCCACATGACACATAGTTGAGTGTTAATATTTCTTGTGAATTGAATAACTTAAATATGTGTCATATAAAGATACATGTGTTAGTCTTGGACTATTTAATAATTTTTCCTACAGAGGTTATAAACATGCATTTTAAGAAATAATTTGGACACCTAAATTAAAAGATAGACTCGCCTTATATATTGAAATCATAAAAAAAATCAACTAGTAATAAAATGTTTTTAAGATGTACGTTAAATGTTAATTTGAATATTTGTAACAAAAAAAATTGCATCAGAATTTTACTTACAATTTAGTATAAAAAAGAGAATGAAATTTGCCCAAATTATAAAAAAAAAAGGTAAAAAATGAACTAGATGACAAATAAAAACTAGACAATCAAATTATTAGAATAGAGAGAGAACATAAACCATCAAGCTAATCTTCAAAATCTTTCGCATAAAAAATCCCTTAAATCCTCCTAAACATCAACTTAATCCCTGACATTTTTTTTTTGGTGTCAAACGGGCCGAAAGCCCCAAAGGAAAATTTATTAAAACCCAATCATGGGAGCCATCAGTAGAAACATTAACCGCAATAAAATAGGTAAAACTTCAAAGACTCTTCCGTCGCTATTCAAATAGAGACCGAATTTAGCCAATGAATCAGCAACACAATTTGCTTCCCTGAATACATGGTTCCACGATCGAACCCCAACTCTCTCAGTAACTTATTTAATATTGTGGATCAATGTGAAGCAAGGATGATTCTGACTACATTCCTCTTCAATCATAGAAACTGCACCCTGGGAATCCGTTTCCACATGCACGTTCTTAATGTTTTTCACCATGCCTCGTATCCTGAAAATCAAAGCTTCAGTAGATAACGAAGCCTGAGAAAACACGAGTTCATTCCTGTTCCTACTTAATCCTTGACATTTATAATATTAATTCTCACTTTATTTATTGAGTTTTTTTTTTT
>PYAF01005851.1:479804-490692 GCA_007407185.1 Glycine tomentella | reverse complement strand
TATTAATGTATGACTTCTACTTTTTAATATTATTTTTACTTAATTTTACCCTTTTAATTTCTTGATCATTCAATTAAGACCTTCAATCATGTTTTTCACATAAAATCATTGAATTTTTATTTTATTATCAAATAATTAGAGGTATAAAACAAGTTTAGATAGAAAAAAGTTAAAAGGTTCATGAGTCCAAGTTTTATAAAGGTATAAAACTTTAAGAGAATATTGTAATTAATAAATTTTAAAAAAATTAAAAATATTTTAATTAACAAATTTTAAAAGAAAAAATCCAAATAATTTAACAAATTCAGTTTATAGAAATTATGAAAACTAATAAAGAAATGTTTTAGTAAATAAAACTGATGAAATGATTTAATTATAATAATTAAAAATTGAAAAAAAAACTCTAGAGTTAAATTTGAAGAATAATCAATAGACTAGAAGGTGTTAATAAAAAAACTCTAAAAATAAAAAACAGTGAAGAACACATAACAAAGAGAGATACTGAAACTGCAAGCGTGTAATTAGCGTGACACTATCACTGCGTCTTTGTCCTCTCTCACTCACTGAGTCAAATTCAAACGAAAACGAAACTCGCTCGCGCTCATAGTTACGCATCGCAACCACACTGCAAAAATGGCGGGGCGCAAGCACGCGCCCTCCTCCTTCACGCGCCTCGACGAGGCGCGTCTTGCCTATTCCTCCTCCGCCGCCGCTGCGGTCCGCGCCCTCGAGGAGCGCGTCGAGGCGCGCCACCGCGAGATCCAGGCCCTGCTCGCCGACAACCAGCGCCTCGCCGGCATCCACGTGGCGCTCAAGCAGGACCTCGCCGCCACTCAGGAGGAGCTCCGCCGCCTCTCCGCCGCTGCCGCCGAGGTCAAGGCCGAGCGCGACGCCGAGGTGCGCGAGATCTACGAGAAGTCACTCAAGGTGGACGCCGAGGTCCGCGCCGTCGCCGCCATGAGCTCTGAGCTGGATCGCGTCCGTGGGGACGTGCAGGTGCTCGCGGTGGAGCGGAAGGAGCTCGTGGCGCAACTGCATGCCGTGGAGAGCGAGCTTGCAAAGGCGCGCGCGGAGGCGCAGTTTGTGCCGGCGATTAAGGCCGATATAGAGGCCATGCGCCATGAGATTCAACGAGGAAGGTAAATTGTTTATTTAATTAATTTAACTAATTAGTTGATTTTATTTTTGTGAATTTGTGTTAATAGCTTTGTAAGAATATTTATTTATTTAGGGTTGGTGCATTGTTAGAATGAGTTTAAAGTGAGATGGCTTGGACATTTTGGTTTTCATTTTGCTTTTTTGGCGGAAATTTGCATTTTTTTGTTTTTGTTTTTGCCTTGGAGGTGAAAAAATAGAAAAAGGAAGCTGGAACTCGAAGCCTTATAATTGGTTGTTGAATGTAATTGGGTGAATGCAATGTTTTATAAACCAGTTGGACAGTGATTTTGGGGACTACGCGAAGACAACTGTGGTCGCATTAGCAGCATTCATCCGCAATTTTTTTCACTATATTAAGTAAGGATTGCGATGAAACCATGACTGTAACCGTGATTCTAATTTAAAACCTTTGGTGAATGCATACATTTTTGACAATTTGTATTTGAGGTGCTTTGGACTAAAACACAGATAAAGTGTTTTTGATGTGATTTTCTTGTTAAGGTAGTTTGTACAAGATCTTTCACAAGGACCATGTTTTGTTTGTCCTAGGTAGTTGTTAGGTTTCCCTCCCTTGAGCATGTGGTAGAAAGCTTTCAGAACTAGAATGGGTTGTAGCATAGAATGATATAGAAACACATGTTTGGATCATTGAGATCATGTACATTACAGTCAAGTACCTTTTTTGTTCTTCGTGTTTGTCCTTCGCTACTCCTTTCATTGCATTAGTTTTTAATCTTTGTTTCCCTTCAAAATGAGAGTTGCATGTCAATATGGCAACTTTCACCCCATGTACCCTGGTGTTCTTTTTAGCTTTTGGCTACCGCCTTTCATTTGACTCATGCCATTGACAATACTGATATTCTTTCTGTCAGCTTCTGGATTTATTATGTATTATCGGTCCATTGTCTTTGCTTTGTTTCCAAGCTAAACTATTTGATTCTGAGAAGACATTCCAAACTCAGATATTTGCTGCAAATGGTCCTCTGTCTTCTACCTTGTTTCAAGTTTCAATGCAGTAGTGTCTCCACATTACCATCATTTTCTACCATTTAGCTTCTGTTTTTATTTTTTCCTTTCAAATTCAAACTAGAGTACTAGACCACTATTCATCTTTGGTTATGTAATTGAATTGCAGTAATAAATGAGTTTGGTTAATAATGACTTTAATGTACATTTCTAATGAATTATTGAGAAAATTACAATTTACCTCCATTTAGTTACATACTTTCTCAAATGACTCCCCTCAGCTTAATTTTTGAGTCACTTAATCCCGTTGTACTTTGGTTTTTAGTAGAACCATTTAAATTTTTGTCAAAGTCAACATTCCTACAGCTAGTGAGCTTCATATGACAGTCTTCTCCCATAACACCATTGTTGTAGCTAGGAAACGCCATTTTAGAAGAATGGAGAGGAGGTATCATGCACCCTAAATTCCTTTGTTGCTATCCCAACACTGAATTAAAAACTGAATGAAAAAGAAAGAAATTTAGGGTGTATCATATTTTTAATCATTTAACTGCCCTTTACTTTGGTTTTTAGTAAAATTGTTGAGTTTGTTCTTAGACTAAAACTGCTAATTCAGTAGTTTCCTACTCATACTCAACTAAGTTTGCTGCACCTATAGTTAAAAATGGTAGAATCTTATTTGGTGGATTTGGCATGTGTGGAGAAGACCTGTAAAAGCCCTATTTAAGCAGATTAGATCTGATGAAGGGTAGCTCCATTTTTCAAGGTAGTGGAAGGTTGAGATAAACTATAGATGAAAAAATAAAAAAAGGATTTGGAGATCAATGGACTTTCTATAGACATGATTCACATTAGAACATTATGGCATTGTTTGATCCATATAGTCAACTCCACCTGGTGGGAAAAAGACTTGGTGGTTGTTGTTGTTGTTGTTGTATCCATCTGTTTTTTATTATCAGAATATTAAATTATATATCTTTTGAATATTATAACTGAGATGTCTTTCATTGAAGGTATGAATTATTTTTATATATCACATTTTTTCCTTGTTTGATTGGTTTTTCCAGTATGACTATTTAACCCAAGATTATACTTCTGACCTGGTGAACTGGCCCGTTGATGAGGTCAACTTCTGATTTAGGTTATACAACTATAGTCTGGTCAGTTGTAGGCTAGTATCATATAGGGGAGGGTGATTTTATTAGAATATTATGAATATTTAATTTTATACTAGATAATCCTGTCTATATCCACTCAGAATTCGAGTGCATTATGTTAAGAACATGTGTCCATGTACTGATAAAAAAAGAACATATGTCCTAGTCACATTTTTTTTCCTTCATGATTTCTGTCAAACTATTATTTTCTTTCATTCCTTACTCTGCAGAAATCTGGCTTGGGCTGTGTTGACATCTGAATTCCTTTGAATTCTGAAACTTCATGATACCCTGATGAAGCTCCCAGAAGAGTTGTTTGAAAACTAATGTTGATGGGTATTGTTCAATGTGTGTAGAAGCGTGTCTGATTTATATCTCATTCTTTGTTTGCTTTGATTTCTAATATTGAACCCTGATTCAGTTACTTATCAGCCTATACCAAAATGAGATTTAATCTATCTAGATTTTGTAAATGCCGTATCTCTATTGATTCAAGCTTCCAAATTCAACCACTCTATCTTTTCATGTTGGAAGAGGGATCTTTCCTGCATCTAGTTAGATTTAATCTATCGTGCAGTGTGCATGCTTTAAATTCTCATTTACTGATGCATATAGGAATGCTATTGAGTTTGAGAAGAAGACACACGCTAGTAACCTTGAGCACAGACGAGCTATGGACAACAATATGATTATTATGGACCACGAGGTTGAAAAGTTACGTGCTGACTTGGCTAATGCAGAAAAAAGGGCAAGGGCTGTGGTGGCTGCAGATGCTAAACCAAGTAATTTGACTTTCTTGGTCATTCATTTTATGTGCTTAATAGATACAACAGAAGTATAACTTGAAAACTTGGTTAAACTTTGTTCTTTAAACTTTGTTCTTAAGGGACCTGTTTGATTTTTTAAAAAAGAAAAACAAGTTAGAAAGCTTAAATCCATTTGTATAAGCTTTGAGACTGTTTTATGATATAGTGCGTTTATATATATATATATATATATATATATATATATATATATATATTTTCAGAGAATTATTTTTTAGTTTTAAGAAAAACACTCTAAACACTTTTTTTTTTAATTATTCTTAAAAGCTTCTTATAAATATATGAAGTTGTTTTTACGCAGGTCCTGGATATCCTGCTAACTATGACAATCCTGAGATGGGATATGGAGGAATTGCATGCCCTCCTGATTCTTTTAGCACGCATCAGGTATGTATGACACTTACAAGTTTTAGATGCCTTTTTATGAACGCACATTTTTTGTTAATTCACTTCAAATCCATCAAAAAGCCGTAGAAGCAAGTTATATTTGTTTTGGTTACATGTGTCAAAATATTCCTTAAATGGCTAGCCCAACCACCCTGGAAGTAATTATGTTATCAATTTACATCAAGAGAACTCTTAAGGAGTCTTGAGCCTGCATCCGAAATATAACCAATCACTATTCACTTAAACAATGGAGAAAAACTCAGCAATACTACTGATTCTTGAATGCACACATTCTTTTATTAAATTGAAAAATAAATTGTAATGTTTACTAATACTAACATAATTATCTGAAATCTAAACTTCTAAAAAACCTATTTCTGACAACGGACAGTCATATATAACTTTACAAATGGGTATTTGCGATTTTCCGCCAATCTAAACTCATCTTTCTTTCTCTCTTTTTTGTTTTCATTTTTTTCAAGTCATGTTATCTCTTGGAAGAAAAACTTGCTCTGCTAACTAACCTGAGTACTAGGCTGCTGAATGGATGCATCCAAATTGATATTTTTGTTTTGTTTCCATATTTGATAGTCTTCCCAATACATTACCGCTACATAACCTCATCTATTGAGGGATGCTAGGAGGATAATAATAAATCTGCTAAACTTTTCAGCTGCAAGCTGTGGTTGACACACATTCTCCACATGAAGCTGGAGCACCATTACATCATCCGAATGACCTGCAACATACACAAGTGCCTAGATAGGCTTCGGGATGCTTTATTTTTAAAGACAATGTAACATTGCCATATGTCTCCTTCCACCTCAAAGAAACTTATTCAACAATATAGCGCATATAATTTTGCTGATATATGATAATGGTTATAAATTCTTAAGCTTGTATATATGCTTTACTATTTGTTTTCGATTGTAACAAGTTCAGGTAGTCTGCGCAGGTTCAATTTTCCTGTATCTCCTTTAATTCTTTCGTGAGTCTTGTTCAAATTCAGAAGGCTAGTTTTTGTTTCGTAAAAAGCGTAAAATTTTTCTTAAATTCTGTTCTGGCGAGTTGCGGCTGAGTTCCGGTGAGCTGTGGCCGAGTTCCTCGTCTCAGCAGAATCTCCGATCTCCTACTCCAGTGTCGGGGGATGTACTTACAAAAAGGATTTTAACGATCAAGTTAGTTGAGTCCGAGGTGTTTGTGTATGTGTATGGAGTGATAAAAAAAGTACCTTGTGTTTTCTTTGGGTCTATATATACATGTTCGACCTTGAGGAAGTTACTTGACTAACTGATCCTCTAAGTGTCGTGCGTGATCGTGGAGAGCTAGTGGTCACCACTAACTGATAACTCCTTGACAAGTGTACCAATTTGTCACAGTAATACTAAACGGTAAGATCGAGTATCGAGTCCATAAGAACTTTGATTGTGTTTGGAGTTTGTATATATCGAATTTTAAGCGAAGGAATGACTAAAAACAAGTATATTAAGAGTAATAGTGCATAAATGTAAACTTCAACAATAATAAAGGACAAAAAAATAGAACATGATGCAAAAGACGAGACAAACAAACACTTTGGGTGTGAAAAATGATACTTGGTACAGATTTTTGTAGAAATGTGGGTGTTTAGCATACCAAAAGTACTCTTGATGTAATGTTAAAGATTTTTCACCATTTAAGGTTATTTCAACTATTACTTTCATCAATTAAATTATTTTAATCATGATTCCTTGTGTGAAAGAGTCTAAATTACTTGATTTCAATAATAATCCCTTAAAAAGTTAAATCAAGTAACTTGCTTTAAGAATAAAGATGCAAAGATAAGACTAAATAATATCATTTCATCCCTAGACATGAGTTATCTAGAAGTTCTTTCAAGTTTTAAGAGTAAAAAAAAATTCCAATGATTAAAATCCTATAATATACATCTATATGAGTGGTCAAACAAAGAAAAAGAGAGAGAAAATCCTAAAGTGTTTCTTAAATAGTTATTATATATATTTTTCTCTTTTAATAAAAGGTCTGCAGCTACCTAAAGATATAGACATAATTAGTTGAACTCTAGTATAATTTTATGAGTAATTATTCTATATTTATTTATTTCCCATAAATTTGATTATAAAAAAATTGCATAATTTCTCAACATTTGCACTACCAATGCTGTTAGTAATAATACCTCGAATAACAGGTGCAGAATGTATTTGCACTTCAACCTATTGATTATTGATAACCTTTCAAAAGAGCAAAGCTTTACTCCATCCAAAACTCCCCCCCACAACTCAGCTATATAAGTAGTTCCACCAATTTTCTTAGCAAAATCACAAATCCAATCACCTCTTAGAAGTCCACCATTACTAGCCTCTCCTCCTTGTCCTCTGGCCGAACAATCAGTATTAACAGCCAACCCATCCATGTTATGGAGACTAAGACACATAATTTCAATAATCTTAAATTTTCTTTTATTAAAAAATAATATAATATATCAAAATTTAAAATTTAAATCAAATAAAAAAATTAATTGAATTAAAATAATAGTGTTTGAAAGTTCAAAAAAATATAAATAAAAATATGGATTTGAAGGATGTCATAACTCGTAACCATTTAAATGACGTTCTCTTCTCCAAGGCAGCAAGTCAAGGAAGAAAGGAAACGAGAATTGAATAACTGCAGAGACAAGGTGAAATAAAATTAAATTCACTTAGGTGATTTTTAATGCACCAGAGAGAGATTGTTGTGGTCTGTGTGCATTGCACGGGCAACAAAACTCAGCAACAGAGAGAGTGAAAGAAAAAGAAAAGTGATCCGGCATTAGATGACAATTTGACACGTGTCCAGTAACTGAAGAAATTTAATATAACTATTGATTGATAAATGAAAGCAAGAGAGAGATATATGGGGAAAGAAAAGAGAGAGTAGGGAGAGAGAAAGTGGATATTTTGTACCTGGTGACAAATTATTGTGAGGTAGTTTACTGATTAAAAAAATTAAAAGTTTTGTGTTGTCCATCTCTTTTTCACTTATGTTGTCAGCATGAACATTTTTTTTCTTTTCAAAATCAAACATGAAACAATTATATTTGTCTTGTTTAGTATCATGATTTTTAATAAATCAAATAGACCCTAAATTATAAAAATAGAACATACAAAGAATAAATTCTATTTATAACTTTTAAATCTATTTTCTAGCAAATCAAAACTTCTGTAGAAAACCTTTTAAAAGATTAAAATTTAAAAAAGTTTTCACTAAATTATCTTATGGAGTAAGATGATGCAAAAACAATTCTGCTAAAATTCTTTTCTTTTATTTTTGAAAAAAAAAAAGCTTTTTTACAACCATAGTACAAAAAATTCCAAGGTTTGAAGGACCGATGCAAAAATAGATTAAAACCGATATTGGAGGTTCAGATCAAACTACAAAAACAATTCCAAACACACACTCAAACATTAAGGGGTTTGGCTTGGTTAGTTAAACAATATCCACAAATTGTTATAAGTATTTAAGTACCAAGAGTTTAATTTTTAGGGATGAAAAATATCCAAATGTCCATATTAAATATAAAAGTGAAGGTATGGTAAAAGTTAACTTTGAACATATCTTTATTTTATATTCAATTCAATATAACAAAATAAGTATTAATAAATTATTGGTTTGAATAATATTGGATTTGATTCTAAAATTTCATATTCGAGTTCTGTTAAGGAAAAAATAAGTGAACAGTCCATACTGATAATATTATGGTAAAAAAATATATAACAAAATAAGTGTATTTTTTTTATAATAAAATACACTTTATTAGTTTAAATTCTCAATTAAAAGTTAGGTAAATTTTGATTATATTTATTTTAATTACGCTAACCTTCCATTTTGTTTAAAAAATTAAATATTCTCTTCTATTTTTTACTTGTATGTAAGGTTGCCATATAATTGGATAGTTATTAATAATTAATTCTTCAAGATTAGCACCAAATGTCAAATTAGTTGGCAGTACTAATTAAATTTGGTATATAAAGATATATATCTTGACAACTACACATATCTAGATTCTTAAGATGTAAAATCTTCTAAAATTCAATTAAGATTAGCACCAAGTCAAGTGGACTACTTTAAATAGTTCGCATTTGAAGAAGTAGCAACACAAATTAAGAGAACTACGTACATGCAATATATGTATTTACCATCTTAATTGTTTCAACATCCAGATTTGGTATAAAAGTGAATATTAAATTTTCTACAGTCTTGAAATATATCTGGCCAACCTCATCAGTCATCATTGCATAATTCATCAATGAATTAGGAAATATTTTTTAACTTGTCATAAATTTGCTTAATAGACTGTGTACTGTACTGGTCAATAGTCATATATGGTCATTAATGTATTCATATATAAATAAATGATCCTTCGTGATTTTTCTCCAAACATGTATTGGTGTCTTGATTATTATTTTACATAAGCACCGAATCATCAAGTTACCTACTTCAAAAAAAAAAAGTTACCAAGTTCATGAAACTACAATCATACATTCTCAATGAGGTGGCATAATTGACCAAACTAGCCCAAACAATGAAACATTCCATGCTTCCCACACAATGCAGGGAAGAAATAACCTTTCAAAAGGTATATTTGATAAATACATGTATATCTTCTTTGTATTGACAAAGTGATAAAATATATTCATCTCACCAATTTAATTAAATCCTGTATACACAAGTTTGATTTTTTATCATTAATTTTTGTTACACTTCCTTTTACATTCATTTAGTTTTTTTTCTTCTTTTCCCTCTCTTAATTTAAAACATTATAAAGGATGTAAAGCAAATGTGACACAATATTTTTAGGCCACGTATATAAAAAAAAAACTATAAAGTGTGTTTGAGAATGCATCTATTATGCACGTTTCTCCCTTAAATCACGTCAAGTTGGTTTATTTGTCGATTCTGTAAAACGTGGAAAGAGAATCTATACACGTGTTACATAATCGTAATCAAATATGTAGAGTCAAGATGAATTTTCTACTTTCTCCGGTATATAAGTATTTTTTTCTAGCAAAGACTTTGTGTGCTTCATGCAAATCTAAGTTTTGCAAACAGATCACACTAGAGTAAAGGAAAATGGGAGACCTTAAGATTAGAGGTGACATGGTTGAAGAGCAATTGTGCCCAAAGAAACCCACTCTAATTAAGCCTATTCCTCAAAGAGCTCAAGCTAATGTACCTATAGGCGTTGGTTCATCCTTTAAACAAAGGCAAAAACCCTCTAAGCCATTTCCTAAGCTTGCTACCATTCCAGAAAATGACAATCATCCTATAGAGGAAAACACTGCTAATGGAGGTGGCGCAGCTTTTGTTGATGCTAATGGTCAAAACATTTCCAACGAAGCCCAAGCAAACATTGAGCAAGAAATGGAGAGGAAGTTTAGGCGGTATGTATATGTTATTTTTACATGCAGGCATAATTAATATACACATCAAAAGAAAAATTAAAATAAGGGGCAAGATCATTTATGTATAATTTTTTTTTAAAAAAATTGTCTTTAAATATTTTGTGATTTCAATATTAATAATGAAAATTAATTTTCGTTATTAAATTTAATCTCTAATCGTTTGTTTTTCTGTAGTTACAACTATGAAAATTATCGCATGTGTGTGTGTGTGTCTAATATAAATGTTTTTGTTTTGTACCATTTTCTTTGGTGGCCATAGAACCATCTCAAACCGATTTTCTTCACGGAGATCAAGATTGAAGAAACTTGCATACATGGCGGAGTTGGAAAGCAAAGCGAAATCTTACGAGGTATTTTGGACCAATCATTGAAACAATCACTTTTTTTTTTTTTTATCCATGAATATGTATTTGTGTAGCTGTAGGTGGTAAAAGGATTTGACTTCCCTTAAAAATAATTCACAGAGAAAAAAAATATCGTTAATGAAAACTTAGGAAATTAATTTTTCATAATATGTAACATTATTATGTTTTACTATATCTGTGTTACCATTTCCATAATGAAAGACGAGATTCTAACATTTTTAAGAAAATATCAAAAGCTATTTATTAATTTAATTATTAATTTTTTGTTTTCAATCTCACTTTTCATGAGAAAATAGTGTATTTTTTTATCTATTATAATATAAAATAAGAAAATTTTGACGCATTTTTTTCTCCCAAATAAGGACACTTTGGACAATTTCCTTTTAGATATTTTTTATTTATTTATTTAATAAATCATATTAATTAATGCATTTAATAAAAAGTATGTATTAAATACTTTAATTAGTGCAGTAAAAAAAGTATTAAATGCACATTTATTATTAAATATTTGAGAAAGAATAATGAGATTTAATGGTGTTATTAATGAGCATTTGACTTCATGTATTTATTAATTGATTACTATGGTTTCT
>PYAF01005851.1:462763-479704 GCA_007407185.1 Glycine tomentella | reverse complement strand
GTCAGAAAATTAAATAAGAACAATATATAGAGAAATTTTTTCAACAATTAATTAATGCATGCCAAAAAGTGATTATAGTATGGGATACACTTTTCTAAAATCATCATATGTATGTGAGATATACATGTTTCATATTTAAGTGGTTAATATTATTGTTGTTGTTATGTCTCCAACTTTAATAATGTAAATAAATTTTTTATTATAAATTTAACAAAAATTAATATAATAATTTTATGATATATTATTCTTTACTGTTTTAATAATAATAAATTATTTACTTATTAGTTTTTATATATGTCTGTTAAGTATATATTATAAATCAATCCTTTTTATGAAGGTGTATCAATACAATTTATGTTATTATCGTACATATCACTAATGTGTCTTGTACAACAATAATAAGAAACTTCTACTTTCTTTGTGATTAAAAAGATTATTTTGAATCTAAATAAGTTAATTATTATTTAATTATCTTATAATAGCAATTTTTTATATTTGAATAGCTAATTATTATTATTTTTTTATAAAAGTTGCTATTACATGTAAACAGTGATACCTCAAATGTTTTTCTCCATCTTACATCTTATTTGAACACAAGACATGTAAATTGTTGCAAGTAAATGTGAACTAAAGGAAGAACATGAAAAAATCACAATTAAATATATATCTTTAATTTTTTGAGTTTTTGCAATTAGTATCATCGGAATGTGTTGTTCTTGTATCATTCTTATAGAAGATGATAACTTTAGTGAAAATATTGAAATATTTCATACTAATTTGATTCTTATTTATAAGATTCAATTATTTAATTTGGTAAAATTAAGATAAATGGTTACTTTAATTAATAACAATAAATTTATCCTAAATTTATATATTTTTTAAAAAATATTATCGTCATTAATATTTTTCTGTCTCTTCTAAATACATGTCAATATAACTTCTCTTTTATTTAATTATGAGTATTTTAGTTTAAAAATAATTAATGTATGAAACATAATGGTTGAGTTTTATATAAGGAAAAAAAAACTTTTAAAAAGTTGAATCGTATAAATAGGAAGTTGAGATGAGAGTACAAAATAACAAGAAACAAATTATGTGTATAACTTGGAGAAGTTTAATTGTAATGAAATTCTAATTAAAAAATGAATTTGATCGGTGATGAAATTGTTCAAATGAAGTGAATTTGATGAAGAGTGGTAATCATGTACTTCCTTCGTTTCTTTCTAAGTACGTCCTTTTATCTTAAATTGAGATAACCAAGGCAGTTATTAATTTTTCTGATTTTAAGTGATTTTGTTTTCCAATTTTATATCCCTTTTAAATGATTTGTTTTTACAAAATTCTTTAAATTTCTCTCACATTTAAAGTTTGCACTAACAAGTTCTCTTATTGGAAAAACAAAACGTTTTGTGAGATACAAAGTATTGGAAAACTTCTCTCAAATGTAACAATTCACATTATTTTGGTCAATAGGTAATAAATACACCCTTGAATTTTTAGATTATTTATTATCTAATTTTATGAAAAACATATAAAATAATTAAAGATACAAGGATATAATTGAGAAAAAAACTTAATATTACCTTGAAATATGAAAATAACAGATAAAAAAGAACAAAAAAATTAAAAAATGATACACTTAAAAAGAAACAGAGGTAGTATAAAGCAATTGAAAAATGTATCTTTCACCATGAATTAAAAAAAATATTCTTAAACAACAATTTTAATGTTTTACTTCTTATACGATATAAAATGATATTTTAATATAATCAGCTGAAATTTTTTGACTTAATATTTTTATTAAATAATAAAATAATATTATTTATGTCATAAAAATAATTCAATTGAAGAATTATAGTTTTTACCTAAAAATTCAATATATATTTTGCTCAATTAAAAAGGGCCAAATTAAATAATTGAATCCTCAAAAATATAAAAAAAAATTAAAGATTTTGGTTTACTTTCATCAATAATATTTAATTACAATTGTTATTTTAAAGTTTTGTACATCACACTGATAAAAAAAAACTAGTGTACTTAGAGAAAAGTTATTTATTGATTTTTACAATAATTATTTTAAAATACATCTATCATGATTTCTAGTTACGAACAAAAATTTCTACACTAATAAGTAATAATGCGTATAAATTAATTTTTTTTATCATTTGAATTTTTAAAAAAAAATTTATTCGAAGAAATTAAAATCAAACCAAACACATTTTTAAATTTATCCTGGAACGATATTTCTCATTATACCTAAAATAATGTTCCCTAACAAATTCATTAAGCACAAAAAATTCTTAATTCATCAATGATTTTTTTTTACTATATCCCCTGTAAAAACTCACTTTAGAGGAATAAAATTTCTGACAAAAATAATGACATATCTAGAGATTCAATCCAATTTGCAACAAGTTAAATTACATAACCGATTCAATAAATCATTCAAACGAATTAGTCGATTTGTTCACTGTGTATCTATGATGTGTTATAATCTTATAAGTTTTTGGTGAGCAGAACAACATAGACCTCCTCCGTGAACAAATTGCAGCCCAACAAAACGAGCAGAAGTTGTTGCAAATTGAGCATCATACATTGAAATTCCAAATGGCTGCTTGTGAAAAGAAAAGAATAGTTCAAGAAGGTAAATTGTCTCATCCCTTTTTCTTTTTTTACTCTCTCTCTCTCCCACGTTCATTTTTATGTTTGTATAGTATCGTTTGTAAAAGTGCAATTCTGTTTTTATAGTTGAGATTGAAAAGAACAAAGCAGAAGTAGATAGGTTGAGTGAAGTTCAAAGGAGAATGCATAATAACTTCACTTCAGCCTTGGCAAGGTTGGATCGCAGAAACTGAGGTTATGTAATGTCTTTTGTTAATTTGTTTTAGAAATTTTAGAACCTAAAGTGAAAACAGTTAAGGTCTTAGAGATTGATCTTATAGAGTAATGAGGATAGATTGTTGACATCTTTTGTTATGATTATTATTATTTGGGAGACATGATGGAAATGCAATGCATTTCTCTTTGGTTGAGATCGAAATGCTCCAACTCAAATTGAAACAAGTTATCAAAAGTTAGTCCATCTTAGTTTCTTTGGTAATTTTGAAATGCTTAAATTAGGCCCATGCTATTTCCACCCAACGTTCTTGCTTTTTTTCACCTCAAATTTTTGTTTGCAATTTTTTTCCTGCAAACACTCCTAACAATAATGTGTTTTTATTGTGAAAAATACACAAACTAAACATATTTTTGTTGTGTCAGGAATGTGTCCTCCAGAAATACTAATAATACTTTATAATACCTCCTTTTTAACACTCGATGTGATTGGTTGAAATTTGTTGGAAATTACCAATTTTGGAAATCTTATTTTTCATTTAATGCTTCTTTCTCTTTATTTAAACATGAAACCCACAAAAATTGGTAATTTTCACTTATCACATAGATAGTGCTAGAAATGAGTATTAAAGAGAGTGTCGTCCTCATGAAAATATACTTTTGTTATTTAAATTACATAGAAAAACATGTTTTTGTTGTATAAGGCAGATGCACCCCTAACATAGCAGAAATGCAATTACTTTAAATTTACAAGTAAAAAAAAGTTTACTAGCGATAATGACGATAATGAAGTGATGAGACTCTGATGACATGAGTGTCATGATAAGATTGCGAAAGCGCGTGAAAGTGTGGCAAAAGAGGAGGAAGAAGGAAGGGGAAGAGGAAGAGGAAAAGAGTAAAGGGGGTAACAAATTAAAAGGGGATAAGAGTGACTTTTCACTCTGCTTTTTGGAAAAGTATGCAATGAAGAAAGAAAAAAAGAGTAGAAATAGAAAGGTCCCTCAAATTAAAACAAAATTTATCTAAAAGTTAGCCCAATGATAGCCCATCTTTATTTTTGTTTTGGCCCATCATGGTTTACATATCACATTTCTCTACTGTAAGGCTGATCCGCTTTTTTTCTTCTTTTTTTTAAAAGAAAAATACACATGACTATGGCTTCCTCGCTTTTCCAACGATCAGGTGTATGAATTTTCCAAATAAATGTCCTTATTCTTACACAGCTTTTAATAGTAAAAAAGTCACATCAAATCAATTTCGGCATTAATAAATCTTCCACAATACTCTTTATCATTAGGCCTATGGAAACAATCCTTATTATAAGAAAATTTGTCTATAGTAATATAAGGTATTTCTCTTAAATAATTTCCACTTTCAAGATATAGTATCATTAATTGATATTGGAGGATATAGAATAAAAGTGATTGAATATAAGTGATTAATTTATTAAAATTAAGATTGAATTATTTATATATTATTCGAGTTCAATTTTTGATAAAAATAATTTTTTTGTTAGATTTTATTTACTTCAAGATTGAACTTTAAATTAATTAAAATTTATCTTTTTATTAATTGGAGGATTAAGAACAAAAAAATTAGAGCATATAAAATACCGGATTGACAGTCTCAATCCAAGCAAACTCATTAGTTTTATTGTTTTGTATTTCTTGATTTAAACGTTAATTTATTCTGTTTGCTAGTGCCAGTGTTTAAGGAGTTAATTTTTCCGTCCATTAACTCCTTTTTGTCATTAGGGATGAATTCCAAATGTTTTATAGTAAAGGAAGATACAATCATAAAATTTTTTCATATATTTTCTTCACTTATTCTAGCAATTTAAAATCCCAAAACTCAAATTTAAAATAGCATGATTTGCCACATATTCAAGTCACTAACGACATCTACGAAGAGGGACCCAAAAATAACATTTTTTGAATTGTGAGAGTTAAAAAAAAGAAGAAGCAATCTTTTAATTTAGAAGACAACAAATAAAATGATCCAAATTTAAAGATTAAAACTATAATATCATTTTTGTTGAGTAATTCTTTTTCTTTATTTTCTTCTTTCTTTTATTATTATTTTCTCTGGTTATATAGTTTGGAGTTTTTCCATATTCAATTTCAAATGAATTGTTCATCTTTTCTTATGTTATAAAAACATTTCCTTTCATTTTTCTCCTTAACCGCAGTTTGTCTTAAGGAAGGAAGATGTGATTATGTTTTTATTTTTTTTCTTTACTTATTCTAGCAATTTAGAATTATTAGAAATTAAATTTCAAAATTAAACTCGAAAGGTCCTAAACTGCCACAAAATCACTAACAACATTTACAAAGAGGGACAAAAAACAATATTTTTAAATTATGAGGATTAAAAATAAGCAATTTTCAATTTGGAAGACATACTAAAATAGTCCAAATTTAAGGACCAAAACTATATTTTCATTTTCGCTGGATAATCCTTTTTCTTAATATTGTTTTCTCTAGTTACAAAGTTTGAAGTCTTCTCATATTCAATTTCAATCGGATTATTCATCTTTTCTAGTATTATAAAAGCAAATCCTTTATTTATTTTCACTTTCTTCTCTCAACCACAATTTCTCTTAAAGAAGATTTTTCTAGAAATTCTTTTCCCTTTTTCTTTGTACTCTTTTTCCTCTTATTATTGTTTTCTCTAGTTGCAAAAGTTTGAAGTCTTCCTATATTCAACTTCAATTGAATCCATCATCTTTCTGTGTTATACAAGCAAACCCTTTATTTATTTTTTTCACTTTCCTCTCTTAACCACAATTTATTTTAAGAAGACTTCTCTAAAAATTCTTTTCACTTTTTCTTTTCACCTTTTCTCTCTATTCATGTTCCTCTTATTATTGTTCTCTCTAGTTACAAAATTTAAAGTCTCTCCATATTCAACTTCAATTGGATCCTTTATCAATTCTCGTGTTATAAAAACAAACATTTATTTCCTTTCACTTTCCTCTCTCAATCACAATTTCTCTTAAGAAGATTTTCCTACAAATTATTTTCCCTTTTTCTTTACTCCTTTTCCTCTTATTATTATTTTCTCTAGTTATAAAGTTTGAAATCTCCTCATATTCAACTTTAGTTGAATCCTTTATCAATTCTGGTGTTGTAAAAAGCAAACCTTTATTTTTTTTTCACTTTCCTCTCTCAATTATAATTTCTCTTAAGAATATTGTTTTAAAAATTCTTTCCACTATCTCTTTTCCCTTTTTCTCTCTACTCTTTTTCCTCTTATTATTGCTTTCTCTATTTACAACCTCATATTCAATTTCAATTGGATCCTCCATCTTTGCTTATATTATAAAAACACACTTTTATTTCCTTTCACTTTCTTCTCTCAAACACAATTTGTCTTAAGAAAACTTTTCTAAAAACATTATTCATTCTTTCTTTTCTTTCACTTTTCTCAAGTCTAATCTCACATCTTCAATAAACTTTTCAAAAGATTCATTTCAACCATTTGACTATTTTTCAAACCTTTTATTGTAAATTATTGTTTTAGTCCATAGAAGGTTATAATATTAGTTTTTAAAACTAAGAAAGATTTAAATAAGTTCTTCAAAGTACAATTCATCAATCATATTGACATTGAATTTGTTGTAGGTTTGGGATCATAGTCTTGTTTTTTTTTTTTTTTTATGAACCAATGAATTAATTTATTAAACAGGGGTAGGTACAAGATATACCACCAAGGAATCAACAGAAGTTTTTCCAAAAAGTGATTCCCCTCAACCAACTACAGTATCATCCGTGCCATATTCATGCATCCTTTCCTTTAAGACATGCTTCCAATCTAAGATCATCCAACGAAAAACTAAAACCCCAGCAAGAAACCAAACACCACAAAAAGAAACAACACTAACGTAGCTGTATAACTCCGAACAACTGCCTCCTCAAGACATTGCAACTCAAAGACTTAAGAAAAATTAAGCATGTTTTACTTTTTAATATCTATATAAGATTTAATATTACTTTTATTCTCCAAAAATTTGTTTAGAGATATGCATTCTCTGGTGTTTTGGCGGATTGGTATGATTCAAAGTGGCAAGGCATAATTGAAGTGTAAACTAAAAATACGCACAAAAGTTTCTCATGTGCGCTATTATTTCGTATCACTTCTAATTAAGCCTAATTAAATTGTTTGAATTCCTTATTGAAGTGTTTTGACGTAGTTATATTATGTTCTCCTGTTTCATTTACATTTAGTACCCTGTTTCACTGGAAAATAAGGTTTTGTGGAGACTTAGTGGTGTTAAAGTTAATTTTGACTTTTGAGGACTCACTTATAAAAAATTGAAATTCTGAGGATTTAATTAAACTTTAAGGACCAAATCCTACTTAAGATTGCAATAAAATATAAGGATTTACACATTGGTTTAACAAAAAAAATACACTATGAAGACAAGGGAAAGAAAAAACTAGCCATGAAGAAAAATCTTCGCTGGTTGCTACATTAATTACGTTTTTAAGCTTTTGATTCATGATCATAACTTTTTTTATGATTATTCATGATCATAACTGTAATTATTTACTTTTTACAATAAACAATTTTTGCATTGATTTCTTCACAAACTATCATTTATTATAAATTTATTGAATTTTAAAATAACTATTTAATGGTCATAGTAATAATAATAATCATCTAAAAAAATTATATTAATAATGTATAGAAATTAAACTCAAATAGTTATAAACGTTTGTTATATAAATTATTCTTAGCAGCGTTTTAGTTTAGATACATCATCATGCACGTGAAAAATTGTCCCTCATATCATCACATTTTGCAAACATAAATTTTGCCAAAAATTAATGTACTACCATTTGGCATTTGGAGAATATACATAGAAATATACCGCACAAACTTATGTTTGGTGGCGCACGTTTTTTTGTCTATTAATATCAAATCACAATCAAGTATATAATCAATATGAAGCATTCACACGTGCATAGATTTTGAGGAATGGTTTTCCAAAAGCCGGTTTGAATCATTAAAACTTGTAAGTTGAAGTGGGCAGAGTTAGAATTTCTAATCTCCGATTAACAAATCCATCAAAATTTATCTTCTACTTTTCTAATAATATTACATTACATTTTTATTTTAAACAACTCAATCAACTTTTTATTCCAACCAAAAAATTCATTAAAGTTTCTCAAATGGATCCCACATAAATATTCCTCCAACAAATAAAAATTCAGTTTTCCAAAATGCACAATATTTTAATATTACTTTTGTAGCATGAACCCACGAAATCAAAAGAGAAACCAGTTCTCTGCAAAGCAACCGAATCTTAAAAGTAGGATTTGCATGGTTTGTCTCCAACGATTGAAATTTATTTCTTGGAATTCCTATATTGTGCAATTAATTAAGAAACCACCCTTAGAGTTGCTCTAATTTTTTTAGGAATTAATAGAAGACAATATTACAAAATAGTTATTCTTTTTTTAAGTATATGTAGCGAGTGGTATCAGGTTGGACTTGGCAAACCACCCTTATGATCTAAACCAAATCCAAAAATATATTAAGTTCCATTTTTAAAATCAACTCATCTCAATTAACTCAAGTGAATATAGATTACAATAACAGAGCATGTCTTAAACATCCGTACTGGTGATAAAAAGAATTAGAGCAAATTGTAACATGCTATGAAGTATTTTCAAAAGTATTTTCAAATTACACACAATTTTGTTTCTTGTTTGATGTTTAACAATATTTCTTATAAGGAGTGTCAGTGTAATAAAGGAGTATTTGTAATATTTTTAAACATTAATAGAGTTAGTATAATGAGCATTGCTATTTGGGGCGAATTACTACACACACGAATCACACAAATTACACTTGTCATTATTTCATTCAACAAAAGGTAAATCAATAATTATAAAAAATCCATGTTTTGACGGAAAACGTAGGTGTAGTGCATTATACAGTTTTAATGTAATACGAATTCGTACTATATATCATTTTCCTAGTGTAATACATAAGAAGTATGATCAGTTTAATGTTTTCAAATATTGAGGAGTTAATGTGGGAATAGAAAAAAATGTAATATTGTGTGTAATTAGAAAGAATGATGTGTTAGAAATTAGAAGTAATAAAAATCTTGATTTATCAATATTTAAATTTATAGTATTTTTAATACATGTATTTTTACAATTTATAGTTTTTAGGAGTTGTAATTGATAATTGCAATCTTATATTAATGATCATTTTGTAGACAATTATCTTAGTATTTTAATATATTTAAGCTTTTTTGGTCTTGTTTATAGTTAAGTTTTAAATAAATTAAAATAGTTTTTAAATAATTTAAATGTTTAATTTTCATCTAATTTTAGTTTATTTTGATGTAAAAATAAATGAAGAAAGAAGATAGCTTGTGTACGACTCAATTCAATGATGAAGGGGCCAGAAACTGAAACATGGTGTGTGCTCAACATGAAGGTGTGCGCTGAGTGAATGGTTCCTGATGGAATAGGTAACAAAAACAACTTTATTGTCCACTACTACTACTAAATTATCCCCCCCAAGTCAAATTGGTATTTGTTGTTGCACCAGAGGCTTTTGCACCTGATGCTAAAGTGTGGGTATTTTGTATCCATTGAGGAAAGACCGATTGCCAAAGATTTAAGCTAAGCATGAACCTCAGGCTCAATACACAATCACTTACAACAGTTCTATTTTGCATTCAAGCTAAGTGTGAACCTTAGGCTCAACATGATGGTCGTTATGCAGAAATGACAGTGCAACATGTTTAACCCTATTTAAGCTCCAAGGATGCAAATTGAAGGCATATTTGGTTAAGGGAATTGTTTAGGGTTAAGGGTGAAGGCTAGGAAGCTCTTTCCCTTGCTCTCTATGGCTTTCCAACCATTTCTCATTATCTTTTTCATCTATCTTCTTCTTCTATTCTTGTAGTCATGTAGTTAGGTTTACTATTTGTGGGGATTGATGTAATTGAACTCATCCTTATGTTTACATTCAAGTTATGAATCTATGTTTATTGTTCATTGTTAAGTGTTCTCTTCTATGATTAATGTTTCCCTTGACTTAATCACCAATTTCTTGATTTTGTGATTTGAATGATCATTGGAAATGCATTAGAACTTAGAAATGGAGAGGAACACTTCATGGGTTGTGTCTAGGGATGGAGCAAGGCTTGTTAGTCATCTTTTAACTCTTGATCTTAAAGCAAGTCACTTGGTTAGACTAGTCAAAGGATTTATAGTTTGGCCAAGAGGCTTAAATTCTTTCCATCCGAGGGATCAAAGTTTGAGTATTTTTGTGAGTTGATGATAATAATTGGGCTTTGAGCTAGATGAGTGATCCTTATTTCATGAGAAAGTGGTTTAGTGAAATCAATCTCAATCCTTTTATTCTTTGTTATTTTACCTCTTTTTATCACACTCTATGTGTTCGTAAAAATGTCAAAAATAATTTTTGTTTATTTATGCGATTGTTATTTACATTTCCACAATCCAATTAAAATTACCATTGTTCGGATAGTCGTAGTTAGTGAATGTTGCTATTTTGTCGAGTATTATGCAAGTCCATGTGGATACGATATATGGACTTTTATTTTATACTATTTCTGCGACTTGCCAAGAAGCTAACCAACAAATTGGCGTCGTTGTCGAGGACCTGTGTGTCAATATTAGGCAACTGGACATTGTTTTCTATCTTAGGCTTTTATCTTTTCATTCTTTTGTCATTTGTGTTTCTTTTTTTGTTTTTTTCATGTGTTTCAAATTCATGTTCATGTTTTATTGTTATGTGTTTTTCTTGATTCTTTCTAGTATTAGTTTATTACATATTGTTTGCATTTTAATCTCATTTAGTATCAAATGCATTGTTCGTTTCCCACTACTACAAAGACAGTTTTTAAAGTCGGTTATTTGACCCATACAAGGTCGGTTCTGGAACCGACCTTATACATTGACGCCAATTTTTAATCTCAATTGGCGCCAATTTTCTTGTTAGCTTCTTGGCAAGCATACCAAGTCGCACAACTAGTATAACATGGAACTCAAAGTATCATATCCATAGGGACTCGCGTAATATTCAACAAAATAACAACGTTCACTAAATACAACTATTGGAACAATGGTGATTTTAATTGGATTATGGAAATGTAAATAACAATGACATAAACAAAAATTGTTTTTGGCATTTTTACGAACACATAGAGTGCGATAAAAAGAGGTAAAATAACAAAGAAAAAAATAGTTAAGATTGATTTCACTAAACCACTTCCTCATGCAAACAAAGATCACTCATCTAGTTCAAAGTCCAATTATTATCATCAACTCATAAAAATACTCAAACCCTGATCCATAAGATGGAAAGAATCTAAACCCCTTGACCAAACTATCAATCCTTTGGCTAGTTTAATCAAGTGACTTGCTTTAAGAACAAGACTTAAAAGATGACAAACAAGCCTTACTTCATTCCTAGACACAAAATCCATTAGGTATTCCTCTCCATTTTTAAGTTCAAATGCATTTCCCAATGATCATTCAAACCATAAAATTAAGCAATGGGTAATTAAGCCAAGGCAAACATTAACATAGAACATAAAACTTAACAATGAACAATAAACAGAGATTCATAACTTGAATGTAAACATAAGTATGATTTCAATTACATCAATCCCTACAAAGAGTAAACCTAACTACATGACTGCAAGAAGAAACAAAGAAGATAGATGAAAAAGATGATGATAAATGGTAGAGAAGCCATGGAGAGCAAGGGAGAGAACTTCTCAACCTTCACCCATAACCCTAAACAACTCCCTCAACCAAATCTTCCTTGGAGCTTAAATAGGACCAAACATATTGCACTGTCGTTTCTACATAATGGCCACCACGCTGAGCCTGAGGTTCACGCTTAGCCTGCATAGAAAATAAAACTGTTGTAAGTAACAACATGCTGAGTCTAAGGTTTGTGCTTAGCCCAAATCTTTTAGCAGTAGATTCGCTCAGTGCACACCAAGTTTTAGTTCTGGCCCTTTCAACATTGAATTAGGTCTCACACTTGCTATCTTTTTCCTTCATTTATTTCTACAACAAAATAAACTAAAATTAGATGAAAAATCAAACACTTCAACTATTTTAAAGCTATTCTAATTTATGCAAAACTAAATTATAAACAAGGTCAAACAAACTTAAATGTATTGAAATATTAAGATAATTATCTACAAAATAGTCATTAGTATAAGATTCTTAAGACAAAAATTAGTAGTTTTAATGCATGCATTTAAGTTTAGTGCAACGTGAGGTGCCTAATGTGCATCTATTAACACGTATGTGTTTTTTCTAAGGATTAACACTTGCACTTAGTTATATATGTTTGCAAGTAAATTAAGAAATTAAAAAATTGAGTTTCAAAATTAGAGAGTTTGTACAATTTTTCTCTATCTATGACCTATATTTTCTTTAAATTGGTATTGGGGTCTAGTTTGAATTTAATAAAGATGATTAACTTCTCCATTCAAATTCTAAAAGCCACCAAAGTAAATATGATAAATACTGGTGTGTATGAAAATAATTATTTTGCTTATGCAAGACATAAGAAATGGTGAAATAAGAACACAATAAACCATCACATGGAGCTGCGAATCAATCCCATAAGGAACATGTCACAAAGGAATTAAGATATTTATCAATGTTTGAAATATTTTTATTTTTATAATATGATCAAAATAGTGTATATAAAGGTAGATTCCACTGACACCCTCCCCTCCGACGAAGCCGTCATCTGCAATGAGTGGGAACTCTTTGCTTCTTCGGCTTATTTCCACTCCTGGCTTGATTTTGGTATTGCCTTCTTTCAACCACCATGATGTCTGAGTATTGGCTAGACATTTAATTTTTCCAGACACCTCTTTGGAAGTATAAAAATATACTTTCAAAAAGGTCTTTCCAGAAAGGCAAAAAAATAGAATATTCCAAAAAGACCTTTCCAGAAGTATCTTTTTATACTTCTAGAAAGACTATTCTGGAAGTTAATTTTTTATTTTTGGAAAGACCTTTCTAAAAGAGTAAAGACAATTAGTGTATTTTGGAAAGACCTTTTTTGAAGTATAAAAATTGATTTTTGGAACAATCTTTCCAGAAGTATGAAAAATATACCTTTGGAAATACTTTTCCATTAAAAAGAAAAAGTATATTCTAGAAAGGCCTCTTTAAAAGTATATTTTTTTTCCTCTGAAAATGTTGTTCTAGAAGTAAAAAAATGCAAATTCAAAAAGACCCTTCAGAAAGTGTAAAAAAAATAATGTATTTTTGAAAATTCTTTCCGGAATAAGGTCAAATTTTACATATTTATAACTCCTTATTTTATACACTTACTCATAGCAATGCTTTAGTTTAGATACATATATCATCATACACGTTAAAATTTCCCCTCATATATATCATCACATTTTGCAAATATAAATTATGCCAAACGTTAATGTACTACCATTTGAAGAATTTACCTAGAAATATACCTCACACAAACTTATGCTTGGTGCCACACGTTTTTTTGTCTATTGATATCAATTCACAACCAAGTATATAACCAATACGAAGTATTCGCACTTGCAAAGACTTGAGGAATCGTTTTCCAAAAGCCAGTTTGAGTTGAGTCATTTCGCACAAGTTGGATAAGTATGCGTTATGGGACAGTACAATAGAGTGAGAACATGCTTCAATGGTGTCACATGGTGATTGTAGGGACACGATCCCTATTCTTGTCAATTTGCTATCTCGAGATGGGTATATATTCACGATGAGCCTTGTTCCTTTGACATGAACTCCAACTTGTGTTGATGTGCAGAAATTATTCTTTTGTATGTACATCTAATTATTGATGCAATTATGTTTGTAGAAGTGCCACTTTACATGGTTCACGATGGTTCCAAAGTATAAACAAAATTATAAAAATGAATTGCTAGATCTAATTGCTTTCTGGGTCCCCAATAATTAGCTCCATGACCATCGTCCATTGGCTAGAACGTCGAGATTTTATTTGTTTTTAGCACTTAATTTAGAGATGGTCAAGCATATCCAGGTAAATTCACGTGTTGTGGAGACGTCGTGGATTCTTTTAATCGGTCTTGCACGAATTGTTATATTTTATTAAGCTTAAATGGATCATTTACTTTACATGAACATATAAAAAGAATTGTTAGTAAGTTATAACTTTAGATAATTTAATAGATTCAACATGCAATTTTATTAAATATAAAAATATTTAAAATAATAATAATGATAAAGTAATTTGCTAGCATCAGTATTAGTATAAAGGGATAAGATCAATGATACTTAGTGGAAAAATTGGTGAAACGATACTTATAATACTTTTTTTTTACAAAAGCCAAATCTTATCAATTTAATTGTTATATTAAAAGCTCTTATGAAACAGATCAAATTTATAAAGAAAATGTAATTTAAAAGTCAATTGATATATTGTTGCAGTACTTTGTTTTAATATATAGTATAGTATTATATTTAAAATATAAGTATATTTTACTATGAGAGTGCCTATTTCATAAATTTCTAAATTATTTAAAGAGTAAATAGTGTTGTATTTTTACATTGTTATTCAATCAAATCATATATATATATATATATATACACATATATAAGAAGTTTATTAATTTTTATAATAATTATTTTAAAATCATATTAATAATAATTTTGATTGGTTGAGAGTGTAAAATTTTATACACCATGAGTAAATAGAAATTATGCTCTTATTTAAAATTATAATATAATGGTTGCATTCACAATTTAATTTCTGTGGAATACTTTTAAAATTATATTTTTGTATACCAAATTATTATTTTATTAAAGTCAATATATAGTATCATTTTATCTTGTAACTAGTATAAATATATTAGATATAATTACATATTGAATTGAATTTATCAAAGGAAAGTATATCGGAAGTTTGTCTAAAATTTCAAAAAAATTAAATTTTTATAATTACATCGAAAATAATACAGCAAAAAGGAGATCATTTAGATGCCCGTTGCTCCGTTACCAATCATACACTATTGACTGTTCCCGCTTCTACCATAAGCCAAAAATGAGAAAGGGGGCCATTTATGACTTAGACAATAGACACTCAACCAATATTCACAATTTCATTTATTACAGTGATGATCGTTTTATTAGAAGAAAAGTTGAGTTGACAATTGCTTTGGAGAATTTTTTTTATTAGTAAGAATAAAAAAAAGATAGATTTTTTTTTAATAATTCATATATTTTATTTAATTAATTGATCTAGAATTTTTGACGGAGGAAAAAATAAAAAAAAAAAAAAACAGGAATTTTTTTTTTCTGATATTCATATAAAATTGTTCCACTGAAAGTCATGATTAATATTTGTTGAAAATTATAAAAATACATAAAGGAAGTATTCTTCTTCTAAAATGATTTATTTTATTGATAATTCAGAATTCTAATTCTATATCACTCGATTAAAAAACATAAATGATTAACGCACCTCGATCATTATTGGTAAAACCCCCATTTTATATTTCAAGAGTGGAGAAAAACAGTGTAGATAGTAAGAAAATGTTATGGCCTATTTGGTAATGATAAGATAGCTTAACCTACTAATAATTGGAATGATTACACAACTCACTCCACGTTAGCCTCCTTTGCGTGCCATGCAATTCCGTCCAAACCCAAAATTTGCGGTTTAATGAATCCAAAAGAATTGAAGCAAACATGGTTAGCTTACTAAGGAAAGAAAAACCTGATAATAGAACCACTTGATCAAACTAGGTTGATTCATGGTTTGCTTGGTTCCTTCATCCTTGTGGGTACCCTCCTCAGTTTCCGTGAGTCCACTCTTCAATGGAAAGTTTGATAGATTTTTAAGAATAAGAAATTATTTTTTAAAAAAAGTTGAAGGTTTTTTAAATTTTTTTACAATTTTTTGTATTAAAGCAAAATTTTGTAAAAATTCTTATACGTGACATGATTCTGGATGGAGTACAAAAAGATGAGTAAAAACTTTAAAAAATTTATATAAATATTTTTCATTGGAGATGTTGTTGTTAACACTATGAAAAAAGTTTAATAAATATCTCAAATTTCTGGTAACACTTAACAAAAGAGTAAAAAATATTAATATGATAGAAAAAAAATTGAAAAAAATGAAAGATGTTGATACAATATTTTAAATAATGGACTCTGTGTGTATATTACTCTTGGTGACCACCTCAGACACAGCAATCAAATAAGCTAAACGACAAAATACTTGGTCTTGCTTTGCCTCCATACACACAAACCTCTCGTTGTGGGGTGAGTCCTAATCAATTAGTCCACATGTATTATGTTTTAATTGCGTTAATTGCACCTCTTAACTTTTCTCTCTTTAATAATTAGATATACCCATCCTAATTCCATTCAATTTGATTAAAGTTAGTTTGTTACGTTAGTCTTTTTCAGTAAGGATTTTGTTACGTTAGTTTGAATAATGATTTTGAAAGGACCCTCTTTCCTAAAATAAAAAGTACATAAAGGGCCCTCTTAAATATGAAAAAAAATTGGGAAATTCAATTTAGACAATTAGAACTTGAAATAGTAAAATTACTGAAACAGTCTTATTCAAATCAAATAAAATTATTATAAATAATAAAACTTTTTTATTAAATATTTAATTAATGCATTTGTATATCTCTCGAGAACTAAGCTTTTTACACTAATTGATCAAACGCTCAATAATCACAACAGTAACCTTCAAAATAAAATTATGATTAAACATGCTGTAAATTATTATTTTTATAAGTAATCCTGATATAAAACTATCATATATTCATAATTCTAATCAACGGCAAAAATTTAAAAATAATATTATTTAATTAATTAATTAGCAAAAGGGGGTTGTTTGGGGAATATTTGGGCATTTGGGGCTGCCAAACACGCCCTGCCTGGGCGTGTTTAAACACGCCCTAGCTAGGCGTGTTTAAACACGCCCTGGCAAGGCGTGTTTGGCCCCCAAATGCCTATATATTCCCCTTGAAAATGACATTTGCCATTTCGCGCCTTCTCTCTAGAATTAGGTCTGACTTCTCTCTAGATTTCGGGTGCTGAATTG
>PYAF01005851.1:434082-462663 GCA_007407185.1 Glycine tomentella | reverse complement strand
GCCATTTGCAGGGGCAATATATAGGGATTTGGGGGGCCAAACACGCCCTGCCAGGGCGTGTTTAAACACGCCTAGCTAGGGCGTGTTTAAACACGCCCAGGCAGGGCGTGTTTGGCAGCCCCAAATCCCCAATTATTGCCCAGACAGCCCCCTTTTCCTAATTAATTAATTAAATAATATTATTTTTAAATTTTTGCCTCTAATCAACCTTCACATAATACAAACATATACTCCTCCATTCTAAAATAATTATCATCTTAGATTATTTTACGTAAATATAAAAAATAATAAATAAATAAAAAAGAATATTAATTTTATAAAATTAATTTTACATTATCATTAATTCATTTTTAAATTTTATAATTTATTATTAATATATACAAAATATTAATAAAAATAATTAGTATTATATTAAAAGATTGAAATAATAGTTATTTTGAGATTTGTTTTCTTACAAAAAAAATTATAATGAATAAGAGAGAGTAATATTTTATAAAGATTAATTGGGACATAAACGCATAATAATATCCAATCAAGCAATAATTTATCTGGTATTACCCGTGATATAAAGACTGAATTTAGCACCTTTTTAAGATGCAAAGTTATGTTTAGGCCATTTTCTCTTCCCACCAATGCCAATACTATGTAAAAGTAAAACACCAGTACCAAAGCAAAAAAAGCATTCTTTTTCAGCTACAAGCTTCATTGTGTTGGGTGCTGCAAACATCCCCCTCCCCCCCTCTCTCTCTGGTGGGTTTTGGAAGCTGGTGCGAGGAACATCTTTTACTCAAAGGTTCACACACTCACACCCCTAGTACCCATAGCTTATGGGCATGCCAAAGTTAAGCTCTTTCTGCCAACAACAAGGGTTCAACAAAACAACGTGTGTTTACTGAAAAAAACAGAAGAAAGATGCGTGGCCTGAAGCTAGTTGAACGCTTCAAGAGCACCCAAGTTCATGCCCTCAACTCAGAAGCAACTAGCAGGAGAAACAAGGCCACAGGGGGAGCCAGAGCCATCACAATCAGATCATTGGTGTCAAAGTCCAAATCCAACACAACAACAACAACAACAACAACCACCTCAGCAGTTGCAAACCTCGTTGTTCCTCTTCAGCTCCCTTCTGCTGACACTCTCGAACCTTCCATAGAGCCTTACCTTAAACCCACCAACCTCGTGGAGGCCTTGGCAGAACTTTACCACAGGCTAGAATGTTGCTGTCTTCAGTCCGAGAAAAAAGCATCACTGTGTGTGGAGCAGTTCACGCTTCTGCGCAGCCTCGGAGACCAGAAGCTTCTGAGGAGGTGTCTCAGGACAGCACGGCAAAACGCTGTGGATGTGCTTTCCAAGGTTGTGCTGTCGGCATGGTTGAGGTTTGAGAGGAGGGAGGATGAGCTTGAGGGTGTGTCTTCTATGGATTGTGGTGGTTGTGTTCTTGAATGTCCAAAGATGAATTTGGTGAAAGGGTTTAGTCCTTGTTCAATCAATGATAGGTGCCAGTGTCCACAAGGGACTAAAGAGGAAACTAGCAATGAAGAAAGTGTGTTTTTGTGTTTGCCAGATGATGAAAAAAAGGATGTTTCTTTTTGCATTGGGAGTGAGGAAATTGATTGTGTTAAGTGGAGAATTGCAGCCCTTTCTGACCCTTTTAAGGCTATGCTTTATGGTGGATTTGCTGAGTCCAAGATGAGGAAGATTGATTTCAGCAAAAATGGTATAGGCTCAAAGGGTATGAGGGCAGTGGTGTTGTACAGCAGGGCTAAGAGGTTGGACTTTTTCTGTGCCATGACTGTTTTGGAGCTTCTTTCCTTTGCCAATAGGTTCTGTTGTGAGGAGATGAAGGCTGCTTGTGATGCTCATTTGGCTTCATTTGTTGGAAGTGTTGATGATGCATTGACACTTATTGACTATGGATTGGAAGAGAGAGCACCCCTTCTTGTGGCTTCCTGCTTACAAGTGTTGCTCAGGGAGCTGCCAAATTCATTGCATAATTCAAAAGTGATGAATGTATTTTGTAGTTCTGAGGGAATGAAAAGGTTGGCCATGGTGGGGTATGATTCTTTCTTGCTGTACTATTTCCTGAGCCAGGTGGCTATGGAGGAAATCATGGTGTCAGAAACTACAGTTATATTACTAGAAAGGTTGGGAGAGTGTGCTACTGAAAGGTGGCAGAGGGCCCTTGCCTTCCATCAATTGGGTTGTGTGCTGCTTGAAAGGAAAGAATATAAAGAGGCTCAGCATAGTTTTGAGGTAGCAGCTGAAGCAGGTCATGTGTATTCTGTGGCTGGTGTGGCCAGAACCAAGTACAAGCAGGGTCAACCATATTCAGCCTATAAGTTAATTAGTTCTCTCATATTTGAGCACAAACCTGCTGGGTGGATGTATCAGGAGCGCGCTCTTTACAACATGGGGAGGGAAAAAAGTTTTGATTTGGATGTTGCAACTGAATTGGACCCCTCCCTTTCATTTCCATATAAATATAGAGCCCTGGCAAAGGTGGAGGAGAAGCAGATAAAAGCTGGAATTTTAGAGCTTGATAAGATTATTGGATTCAAGCTCTCCCCTGATTGCTTAGAAGTGCGGGCGAGGATGTTTATTGCTCTTAAGGATTATGACAGTGCCATAAAAGATATCAGGGCATTGTTAACTTTGGAACCAAATTATATAACTTCAAATGAAAAAATCTCTGGGAAATACCTGGTTCATCTCCTTAGCCATGTGGTACAGCAAAAGAGTCAGGCTGAATGCTGGATGCAATTATACGAACAATGGTCTTCTGTAGATGATGTTGGTTCTTTGGCTATTATACATCAGATGCTGGAGAATGAGCCTGGAAAGAGCCTGCTGGAGTTTCGTCAGTCTCTACTCCTTTTGAGGTAAGCACATCTATTAATCAAAACTATAGGCTGTATCTCTCTTCTTATAGTTTGAAATGTTATGGTATTTATTGCACATTGTTCTGGAACTGATAAGCTTATCACATTGTTTATTATACATAATGCTCTTGCTGGTATCTGGAGATTTGATTTATTTTGATTTTTGAGTGTGTGGATGCTTCCTGGTTTTTCAACCCATTTAATAAAATACAATATCAAGAGAATTCCTCACATTTATGAAATTCATAGGTTAAACTGTCAAAAGGCTGCAATGTGCAGTTTGAGGATGGCCAGAAACCATTCTAGCTCATTGCAAGAAAGATTAATTTATGAAGGATGGATTCTATATGATACTGACTATCGGGATGAAGCGCTGGCTAGGGCTGATAGATCAATTACAATTCAGAGATCATTTGAAGCCTATTTTCTAAAAGCATATGTGTTAGCAGATACAAGTATGGATCCCGAATCTGCTTCTTATGTTATTGAACTTCTGGAAGAAGCACTTAAATGTCCTTCAGATGGTCTTCGCAAAGGACAAGTTAGTGACCTCATCCACCATCCCTAATATTGATTAAGTCTTCTTGGTTGTCCAGTCATTTGATTGTCTTCTGCAATATTTTGTAGGCACTAAATAACTTAGGGAGTATTTATGTAGATTGTGGTAAGCTTGATCTTGCAAAAGCATGCTATGAGAATGCCCTTGCAATTAGGCACACAAGAGCTCATCAAGGTCTAGCACGGGTTTATCATCAGAAAAATCAACGAAAAGCTGCATATGATGAGATGACCAAGCTAATTGAAAAGGCAGAGAACAATGCCTCGGCATATGAGAAACGATCAGAATACTGTGACCGTGAGATGGCGAAGGTTGACCTTGATGTAGCTACCCAACTGGATCCTTTAAGGACATATCCATATAGATACAGGGCAGCAGGTACTTCACCTATCTTCCATTCTATACCTTATGTCATGTTCTTTTTAATTGGAAATTGGGACTTAGTTAATAACTGGGTTATGACATACTAATCTACAGTTAGTCATCAAACTTGCTTTCATTTACTACAGAAAACTTTACTTGTTAAACATGAAGTATTTTTATTTTGAAACTTGATGTTCTAATTCAGTGTTTTATAACCTGTTTCCTATACTGACAACAAAACACTTGTTGTGTATTGGATTTCTTGGCATGGCCAAGCCTCAGCCTAGAAATATGTAATGTGACTATGTTCAGTCTGTAGTTTGATTTGTACTTTAAATACTCAGTCCATCTATATTTATAAGTTGATTCCATCTGTATTTGGGTGGTCCTCAATCTTTGAAGTTGTCATGATCACACACTACTGCTATTGTGGTTAAATACAGATTGAAACCCTTTGCAAGTTTTTATGAGGGATAGAGTATCATTTTCAGCAGAAAAATATAAATTCCATGCATATTTTTATGATGCTTCATGATTAAACCTTGTTTTTATTTTTGACAAGTTAATGGCTTGATTTTGTCTTAATTTAAGTATGTCTTTGTAAGATTTTACCCACAAGTTAATGAGTCTGTTGTAGCACCATGTGTAAGTCATTGATCTATGCACACTATTCCTCTCTTTGATGCTTGCATCTTGATGAATTCTAGTTAGAAACTGAAAAACTTGCTGATAAATTTGTTTTCAAAAGTATTACCATTTAATATAGCATCAAGATTTTTGGTCACTGTCTTAATGGTGAAGAGTATAATTAATGTGTGGCTTTAAATTTATCAACATTTGACCTACACACCAAAAGTTAAATTTAATGGCTAGATTAGTGACAGACTTGTTAAACTGAATTTTTCTCACATAAAATGTCACATATAAACCAGTGATGATGGATGAGCAAAAGGAATCTGAAGCTGTTGATGAGCTCACCAAGGCCATAAATTTCAAACCTGACTTGCAAATGCTTCATCTCCGAGCAGCATTTTATGAGGCAATAGGGGAACTATCATCAGCTCTTCAAGATTGTCAGGCGGCTCTATGCTTAGACCCTAACCATACAGACACACTTGATCTGTATCAAAGAGCAGGGAAACTAAGCTTTTAATAATAAATGACATGCACATCAAATGGCTAAAATGTGGAGATCTTAATCAGGAAATTGCTGGGGCATCCCAATTTTGTTAAGACACAAGGAGAGGACATGGATAATCCAACTGTTGAAACAATGCCAAGAGCCCAAGACCCCCCAAGAAGCAATACTTGGATGATTCGAGGAAAAGATGGAGTCATGTGTTTCACGTGATCAGATAGGAAGATTATTCAGGTGTACATCAGAAGATGTTCAGAATGAGAATAGTAACTCCATTGATATAATATAGATTCTTGTGAGCCTTGTGCACATAATTTATCTCACACTATTCACACATTTGTACAGTGACAGGGTTATGATTTATAGAGTGATTCACACTTTGTTTCCTACACTAATTTATTGTTCTTGATGAAAGGTTTTATTTTTCTGCGTTTTACCAAAGAAAATGATAAGTAATGTGTTTCCAACTCATCAAATAGTAATAATTGATGATGAGCTACTAGACGTCACAAGCATTTCCATGTCTAGCATTTTAGAAACAAGGAAATACTAGTTATGCCAACTATGTATTCACAATGCAAAATTAATTTGTTTCCTTCTCCCAGTAGGCAAACATAACACAGCCCTTTCCCCTGCCACAACAACAGTTTCCCAAAAGAACATATCTGAAAGGGTATTATTAAGGAAGCACTCTCTGTCTCTGTCCCTCCAAACAATAAAAAAAATCAATTCCTCTACAATGGGACAAATGTTATTTGTTCTTTACATGCTTCTTCTGTTGGCTTCAAAATAATAGTTTAGAAAAAATTAGTATAAACATAAATATTTCAAAAGTGCATGAAATCCAAATTTAGAGTAACTGTACAAATTAGCATTCCACTTTTATTTGGGTTATAATATTAATGTCTCAACTTGAATCAGTGGATGTAATTGCCATTTCTGCCCACCAAAGTGGTGATGCTTTTGGATTTGCTCCATCAGGCCCGATAGCTGTGAGTTCCTTGAGTCTAGATGTAACTTCTTTCATAGTTGGCCTTTTCTCTGGATCTGGTTGTACACAGTTTCTTATAACTTCAGACCATTCCTCAATCTCTTCTTCCTGCAAAGACTTAAGTCTTAGATCCACAACATCTCTTAAGGATTTCCCCCACCTTAAATATTCTGCTGCCCAATATGCCAGAAGTTCACTGTTCCCAGCATGGGGAGTTCTCCCTGTAATCAACTCAAACAATATTATTCCAAAGCTGTAAACATTGTGCTTGGTATCTGCTGACGATGTTTCCAAGAGTTGTGTGGTTGCAGACCCATTCTTTGTAGCACACATGTCATTCCATAAACTAAGATCTGATATTTTAGCAGCATAATCTTCAGTAAGGTAAATGAAGGAAGATTGCAGGTTTCTATGGGCAATGGATGGTTTCAACTCATGCATATACTCTAGGCAGTAGGCTATTCCGATAGCTATCCTCATTCTCATTGTCCAATCTAGTTCTTCTCCTTCTCTAACTGCAGCATATGCAAGAATAAAGTCAAAACTCAACCACTTTAAATTCCAGTGCATATTGCAAACAATTTTCAAGATGCCAGGGAACTAGTCCTGTCTGAATAAAGTTCTCAATAAACACTTACAGGGAAAGAAAATTAGATAAAATGAATTGGATTGAACTTCTTCAATAAATTATAATCAACTTATGTACTTACCTTTTATTGTTCTCATCTGACTTCTCAAAAAGTTGAGGTACATAAGTTGATTTTTATTTATCAGAGAAGTTCAATTAATTTTATTTTCTTATTTTTCTCTTATAAATAATTATGGAGAATATTATTTAAACAGGGCTAATTTATATTTTTGCTACAAAATTCAAGCCATCCTCACAGCCTGCTTGAAGAAGTTAGGTTGCTATTAGCCTGTAATAATCAAAGGAGGCTATGGTTGTGGATGTAAGTAAATTTGATCAAAATGTCACTCACTGTGCAGATGCTCAAACAGTGTTCCATTTGGAGCGTACTCAAACACCATCATTCTTGAGAATGGCTTGTTCTCTTCACAATAACCAATAAGATTCACAAAATTCTTGTGGTTCACTCTAGATAATGTCGCAATCTGCAACCATGCAAAGATTAGAAGTAGGATTATAATTTATTGCAAATTTGCTACCTTTGTGGCTAGCATACCTTCTTTCGGAATTGAGCTTCCATACTTTTTGACCAGTTTTGAGCTGTGGTCACTGCAGAGGATGCTACAGCTATCTCAACTCCACTGGAGAGAGTCCCCTTATACACAATTCCATCAGGAAGAGAACCAATAATGTTACTGAAATATTCAGAAGCTGCTTCAATTTCTCCTCGTTTGAGACTTGGCACACCTAAATAACACATAATAAACAGTTGTGAAGGGTGGAAGGCCTAGAAAACTACTTCATTCTTTGTATTGACAATGCATTTTAGAGTTTGAATGTATTGCTAATCTTCTGAATGAAGTAAATAAGATTCAGAATGACCTTGCAACTTGCAAGCATAAATTACCTTTTACAAAAGCTTTCTGCAGCTGGCCACTCAACCCTGTGGACCAAGGTTTAACAGCCACAACCTTCCTACTTTGGAAGCAAGCAAAAATAATGGCTGACAACAAAATCAATAAGGAGAAGCCCCCAACTGCAGACCAGATTATCACTGAATGATGTATTTGATTGGAACTATTTACGTTCCCTTGGTTAGAAAATGATGAAGGGCTAGGCGCCCAATTAAACTCGGGTGGTGTAGACACAGTGACAGGAGTGTTTACTGGGGGTGGGATGTCTGGAGTTGGTAACACTACAGGCGAAGGAGAGGGTGAAGGAGCGAAAAAAATACTGGAGGATGATGGAGATGGCGATCGCAAATATGATAATGGAGCTGATCCTGGTGAATATAAAGGACTTTCTGATGGTGATGATGAGAAAGGCTCAAAATCTGGTGGTAATGAAAAAGCGAAATGTGATGCTGATTGTTTAAGTGTCCCTTGGTTAACATCCCCTTGGATTCTGGGTGTATTAGCAGCATTTGTTACCTTGAGAAGTTGCCTCCTGTATGATCTATCCCCATGTTGGCTAATGCGCCTGAGACAAGATTGAAAAAGGCAAATATTTTCAAACTTGAACTGAAGATGAACTTCACAATGAATGAGCACGTTTTAAGCAATATTGGACTGAAGATTATTTTCATGTTACAGCTGTTATGGTAAAAAATTATGCCATTCAACCATTTACCAAGGAACTGTTCATCAAATCCAAATTCTTATATTGATGAACTCAGAAATCTGTTTTGTTACCGTAAATTACATCTGCTGACAAATAATTCTCTAGTGGTGGCACCAGTTAGTTGTTCTTCATTGGCATGAAATTCAGAATTCATCTTGAGCTTATACAGCTCTGTAGTTAAGTTGGCTAGATAGTAATTGTTGTCCAATAAACTGCAGTACAAATTTCATGACATTACTAGTCAACCAAAGAACATGATAGGAAGAAAATATTTGGCATGAAAGGATCGACTTACAGAGTGGTCAGGGATGACATATTGCCATGATCAAAAGGAATTGATCCACTAAAGTTGTTATATCCCAAGTCAAGCACTTCCAACTCCTCTAAGTGTAGTATCTCCTTGGGAATTTCTCCAAAGAAGGAATTGTTGCGCAAAATGCTGCGGAGAATACAGAGTGTACAAAGTTTGTTAAGGAATATTTATTTCTAGAACATATGGATTGGCATGTGAACCATCTTACATTGACTTTATGTGAGCCAGCTTTCCAATTTCTATTGCAAGTGTTCCTTCAAGACAAAGGTCTTTTAAATTCCTGCAAGTTGAATATTCATGATCAGTGCTCATTGTATACTTTATACACTAACGGAGAGAAAAAGATCACAAGACCACCCCCCACTGAGGATGCATTTGGATGGAAGAGTTTGGAAGTAAAGAAAGGTAGTAGAACATTTCATTTTGAGAATTTTTTTACTAGACAACTTTTTATTGAAAAAAATAAAATTAAAAATAAGATAAAATATGTTATAAATCCTCAATTTTTTTGGTCAAAACTAATCTTAAACCCTATACATTTAAAACAGTGATTTTATTTTGTTTTTTTTTATAAGTGACAGATGTTGTCTCTTTTCCTATCCTAAGTTATATAAAGAAAGACAAATATGTTTGGATAAATTTATTTACAAGGACTTTTAAGAAAAGAAAATAAAAAGAAAAAAATAAAATGAAATTTTTCATAAATTAAAACTTGTTTATATATAAATTAATTTGTCAAAATGCTCTCATGTAGTTTCTTTAAAAGATGGAAAAAATTCTACAAAATTATCTTGTACATATGTTAATTTGAATTTATAGAGAAATTCTTATTTTCTTCTCTTAGAAGCTAGAAATCCTTATGGATAAATTTACCCAAACAAACCTATTCACTAATTAATAAAAAAAAAATACAAAGATTAAAACCATCAGTTTTAGATGGGAAACATCACTCAATCAACCAAAAGAAAAGGTAAGTAGAAATAAAATATAAAGATTCTAAGAAAATAGGGTGCATTTAAAGAATAATAAAGTGTTCATAAATAACCGAATATTTCAACTTAGATCAGTTAGATGTAATACACAAGCATATGAATTAATAAATACAAAATTATTAAAACTCATTAATTTTACCAGCGAGTATTTATAAGTTGCATTCGTTAACACTCACTCATTACTTTATTTTGAAGTAAACATCGCACTTTAAAATACCAAATCCGACAAAACAGGTATACTTTAACAAACAGAAGAAAATTTCTCAAAATAAAATAAAAAACAGAAGAAAATTATGCAAGATGACTAAGAGATTACTAAAGTCAAATATGAGTTAAAATACCTAATTTCACACAGATTCAGAATCATTAATTATATTATTTCATACAAAAAAAAATGCATTTTCTAAACAACTCTTAATCATATTTATATTTATTGGAGATGGTGCTCAAATTTGAATTTAAAAATATTTTTGAAATGATAATATTAAATAGGGTTGAATTAGGTGAAACTTGTTTATATTTCAATCCACACAACTTGAGCTTTCTTTTTTTTAATCTGAGTCCAGAGGAAAAAAATATTTTCTAATTACCTAATATACACAATTCGGTGTTATATTTTTTAAGATCATATTTTAATTATAACATTTCGTCATAAACATTTTAATTATTATATTATAAAATGAGATTATTTTGTCATATTTACCGAGTTTCATTATTTGTAGTATAAAAGAAGATATTAACATTATAAAAGTTCTAATGGATGTGTCCTTGGTGCATGACTATTAGTCTGTTATAGAAATAGTAAACAAGGACAATAAAGAATAACTGATAACATGATATTGTATTGCCTGAACTTTTGGTGCTGATTTAAAAAAATAAAATAATACAACCATATTCTGGGTTATCATTCTCTGGATGCTTATAGTGATGATGTTCATTGAACAACAATGGAAGGAACTTCCTATATTAGGACACATGCATCGTAAGTTAAATCAACCAAAAATTGACGCAGTAATTCAGTTAAAGAATACTAAATATTATTTTTAATTTTCATTATTAAAAAATTAATGGAAAAAATTATAAATTTGATGGATACTTAAATCTGTTAGTATCTATATGTTTCATATAATTCTTCTTTAATTCTTATCTTCTTCATTTTTTCCTCCTTCTTTCATCAATTTTTTTTATCTCTTTTTTTTCATCTTCTTTTCTCTTTATTTTTTTATAAATTTTTTATTTATTAATAAATTCATGAAAACTGAATCTAATTAATTTAAATTAAAGATGTCGATAAAAATGATTATTAAAAAACCAACTTTTTCCACACCTCAAGAAGACGGTGTCTGCCGGCCAATTTAAGAGGGAAATCAAAGCTTAATGGACCACACTTCCCTGGGCCCAGCCAATATTAAAGCCCTATTGTGTAACGAGACCAGTCAAAATCCATTCAAACGTGGCTTAAAACAGTGGCAACAACGTCAAAAAATCTATTCAATGACGTCTTTAAATTCAAACGCAAGTGTCAGGTCACAGATGAGATTAGTGACATCTCCTTTAATTGGCCTCATCAATTTTACTATTTTTCCTCTCACTAATCTTGCCAGAGAAAAATAAACATTTGTTGCAGAAATTATTTAACTAGTTACCTCAGTCATTATTTTGCATCTTAAGGAATAGATACTTTCATGTTCAATTCAACTTGACATAGCATGCATGTGACTCACGTTAAGAATATATGAAACTACAGAAAATTTGAAGAAAACCTAGAAGTTATTACAAGTTATAGTTTCTAGTGCAGAACCAAACAGGCCCATAGTTCATGTCTAGCCAAATGCAAAATTCCAATTAGCTCTTTTACGCCGCATATTGTTGAGAACACTTGGAAATGCTGGCAAATTCCTTTTCTTGTAAGATAGTGAGATGAAAAAAGAAATTATAGTTGCATCTTAATTTGTTATAACTTTTTGAGTTAAGTGTTTTTCATACATGATGTTTCTTGTTTTAGTTTATTACTTAACGATGTAAAACTATATTAGTTTGCTTTGTCATCACATTATAACGAAGACTAACAAATTAAAATATTGAAAATGTCAAGATAATAAAATAAAGATATACATTTTTAGATAGTAAACTGAAAAAAAAAAAGATATTACCACTATAAAAAATATATTTGAACTTAACTTTTAAGTTTAATTTTGGTACACCAGTTTACTCTATTAATGAATTAAAAATATTTTGAATGCAACTTTTAAAAATATTGCTAAAAAAATAATATATTTTAATTATATAACAATCCATAATAACGTAATAAGTCTGTTACATCTTTAATATGTTCTAATTAAATTTATGTATTTAGTTTTTTTTATAACAAATTTGATATAGCAAGAAAAATGTGAGTAAATGTTAATTATATGCAGACAAAAATAAGAGTTTTATACCATGCTCGATCACAAAATTGGAGTGTGTGGTGAAATGATTGTTTTTCTCAATAATTACTTTAAAAAAGTAAAAAATATATCTTCCTAAGTAGAAATTAAAACTGTAACAAACTAAGGAGAATAAAAAGGAGAAGAGTATGGATGATGAGAAGCAAAAGAAAGAAGAAAAAGAGAAAGAGAAAAGAGGTTAATTACTTACAAGGTAACAACATAACCATGAAAACACTCCACACCGAACCACGAGCATGGATCAACGTCTCCATCTGCGCCACTCCAACTTGATAAAGCCCCCTGCGGGTCACTCACCACTCTCTCCCTCAACGCCAACAGCGCCAAGCCTGCGCCATTCCAAACGACACACCGTTTCGTAAAGACTCGCTTAGTTAAAAACAACACCAAACTAAAACGAACCACCTCAGCGCCGTCGTTTACATAACCATTACTAATTACCTTCTTCGCTCTTGAGCGTGGCACAGAGACTCTGTTTCTGGCTCAACACGAAAAACAGCTTTAGCAGCAGCAACTTCAACGGAGTGAATGGTGCCATGGTGAGATTATGAAGGAAATTACCAATTCCCTGTTTTTCTTCTGGCTAAGGGAAAGAGAAGCGACATACATGGAGAGAGAAAATCAGAGTGCTATCTATATAGGCACAATAATACAAAATGATATTAATTCAATTACTAATCACGTTGTATATATATCTAATTATCTATTTAAACCTACCTAGCATTGCTCTATTTTAACTTTAAACGGTTATTCTATCTTATCAAAACATGTTTTATGAAAATTATTTAATAGGTATTTTCAAGTAAAACGTCCAATTCGTGTCATTAGCTAATTTAGTGATTGATATTATTAAAAAAAAAGTATTTGTTAATTTTTCTAGTATAAAGTATTACTGGTTTTTTTTTTACTAATTTTAGTATAATTAATAAATATTTGAAAACATGGTTAGTCATTTTTTATGAATTCTCTCTTCTTAATTAAATTTTTTTTATAAGATTTAAATCCAAAATTTTATTTATCCGAGTAATATATAATATTAATAGTTATATATTGAATTTGATAATTGTCAATTAATTTAATTATATAATTTTTTCTTGTAAATTTGATTCTAATATTGTCAAATCAATCAACTTAATATGTAAATTTGATACTGATTTTGAATAATAAGAATCAAATCAAATTGATTAAGATTCACTAAATCTAAAAATTAAATTGAGTGATAATCATTAAAGTTATGGACGCAGTTGTCTTTTTATTATATTAATAACTAATTTGATTAATAATTATTAAATAAAAATTAAATTGATTTTTCATAATTCAAAATAAAATGAACGGATGATACTAGTTTAAGGAATTAAATTAAGATTTTATTTTATATTTTTCAACGATTTTAACCTTTATTTTTTACTAGAAAAATATGTGGTCTTGATTAAGTGACTTTATTTTTTATTTTAAGTGAAATTTGCATTATTAGGTTAATAAGTTGTTTTATACACCATATCTTAATTATATTTGCATTATACTACATATTAGTATAATTTTTAAATTTCTTATTTTTATATGTCAGCGTCGTATGTATTATATTTGTGTGCTTTTGTGCCTACTGTGTTTAGTTGTTCCAAACTAATGCTTAAAATTAAATTACATAGGTTGATTGCTTCAAAGTCTACCTAGGTTGAACCGATTAATGGGTTTAGTCACCGGTTTGTTAGTTCGACCAACTGTCTAATAAACAAAACTATTATTGTGCCAAAAGTAAGACAAAAAACAATTTAAGAAAATATGTCATGCAGCTAGCTTAACATAGAAAATGACTCCATAATTTGGTTAAGAGTACAATCTATCGAAAATCTTTACCTTTTTTAATATAGAGATAAGGTAAGAAGTTATAGAAAAGAAGCAATCAAACAACGAAGTAGCAGCACAACGGACTATTCTCAACAACCCAATGTATTAGAACAACAGAGGATGAAGAAGAAATATATGACCCAAGAAACACTGAGATTTTCTTTTTTTTAAAAAAAAAAAAAAAAAGAACAACGTAACGAAAAGAGTGTAAAAATCATTTTCTTAAGATGGGCATAATATGATTACAAGAAAAAATTGGATTCACTCAAAATTTGAATAGCTCGCCAAAGATGGCAATTATTATTTTTATTTAATTTGTTTAATCAGATCTTGATTTGAGTTCTTAAGGAACTCAAATGTGAAATCATGTGTGTTAACAATTTTTTATAATCACTCAGCAATTATTCATGATTAATTAGTACTATTTATAAAATCAATGATGATTGATTGTATAAAATAACATTTATAAATGGAAATGAATATAAAGCAAACTAAATATTAACAATTTTTTGCACTGTATTAAATTCGGCTAACCATGTTGCCAAAAAAATTCGTCTAACCAAATCAATCAGTATAACGTGCTTTAAATCACATCTAACTAAGGCTAGATTCACAATTTACGTTTTGAAAACATACCATTATCTTTTATCCTTTTTTTATATAATGGCGGTGTTGAGGTTAGAACTTACGAGTTCATGTAAATTATTCAAATTTTCACCGCTAAGATGACCTTAGTAGGTTAAAAATATTATTACGGTGCACACAAATAACATGTGTTCTAATTTTTTTTAAAAAACTTAAATGTGTATTTAATTATGATAATTTGTCTAATTTTGTTTTGGCCCTTGTACAAAAATTGTTACTCCATGTTGTTAGAAATTAATAATATGGTTAACAGTTGTTGATGTTAGTTAATGTCACATAATGTCATGTCAATTGTGTCATGTGAGCAAAAATAAACATGTCAATAATGCCATATTTTATGTGGATTTTCTTTTTTTTTCATTACCTACCAAATTACTTAAAAGAGTCATCTCAATTGTAGTTCCTTTTCTTTCACTTATCTTCCTTTCCTCTCACTTCCTTTCTTAAACCATCATTAACCAAAACCTTATTCGATTAAGCTTTCCACCTTTATTTGAACCCATTTTTCTTCTCTTACCTTTCCCCTCCCCGTTTTCTTTGCCTTTTTTACTTGCCAGTAGGCAACATTAGTAAAAACAAAAATTAACATAATGATACTACTATTATAAGAATGTTAACATCCTTAATTTATAAAAATAAAATGTTATTATCCTAATTTTAACCTACATATTCACAACTTTTGCAAATCATATCAACCATCCAAAATTGTTATCTTTCATTTACATTGGCTACACCTTCTTCATTATCTTCGTCAACCCAAGCAAAATATTAATAACATTTATTTCCATCATTCTACATAAAAGTTCTAACAATCAAATTCATATCTCAAATAATTTACTCATAAATCATATAGTTACCGGTGGCAAAGCACGAACGTAGAACTACCTCATTGGATACTTCAAAGTTCTAGTGATTCGAAATACTATTACTTACTATACCAGGGTAGAAAAATCCCGTGTTACCACAATTGAACCTTGAGTTTCCACTCTAAACATGTCTTCTAAAGATCAAAACGTAACACCTTAAGGGTATTGTCTTAACTTTTCATTTATGTAATTAGAGTACACATAAGGATAAAACATATATATGATATCATTACTAAAAAAATTCATTATTCAAAGTCATACACCATTCCCAAATAACATATTCATATACGTATCAAAAGGGATTTTTCATGGTTTTTTAGACACGACACTTGTGACTTTTTTGTTTTTTCTTGTCTGCATAGATCGATGACTACTCCACTGGATATTTTGTGATATATATACTAGCTCTTTAAGATTGGGGGTTGCATGAAAATGAAGGAAGATGAGTTTCATATTGCTATTTCAAGATCAGATGTAGAAAAGGTGAAGGAAGATGAAGTTACCATTATAGAAAATTGTCATTTTTTGTCCCTAAAATTATCAAATTGATCCCTGAGGTTAATCCCCGTGACTTGGCAGTCAAGTATGGCACGATTGCCAACAAGACATATAATATGACACATCAATATATTAGCTAATGAAGGTAGTTCACATCTATTTGAGAGACTAACGTGATGGAAGAAATTGAATTCTAAGGAGTTTTTTCCATTTTTTTTTTTCTAATTTTAAGGACTTGTACCACTTCAGTATTTCAGAGACCAAAATCAGTATTTTTTTTCCTTTTTTTCATATTCATAATATAGTTTGAAGAAGTTTTTATTCTTACGGTAGACTATGTAAATTGTTAACCTAATAAAGAGGTAAGTTATTTAATGGCGTTTTAATTAATGAATAAGAAGTTCTTATTATAAGATCAATATTTAGCAATTGTTTCATGATGTATCATATTTTTTCATTAGGTTTTGTTTTTGAAGCATATTAGACTAATATAAGTTGTCACTTAATTACAGGTAGGGTGATATTATTGTCGTTTTGATATGTGCATCATTGATTTTATCATGACACTTTATTAATTTCCGTTTGAAATAATGCTTTCAAGGGTTTTACGTGTATTAAAAAGTAAAATCTCCACTTTAGTATTCTACCTAAAACTAACCATTGTTTTAGTAAATGGTACTGTATTTAAGTTCGGACCATCTGCTTTTGTTAAAAAAAAAACACTAATTTTAAACTTGAGTACAATACATATGAATTCAAGACCTAGATCCTCAGCACAAGCTCTCTCTCCGGGCTCTCTATTTAAATCTCTTTACTTTCTCCTCATCTCTCCATCATTTGTTTTCCTTTTTATTTTACTTTTTTGTGTGCTTTTGCTTTTACTATATTTTATTTATTATTTATTTTTGCTGAAGAGGCTAGAGAGCCAGGAGAGGGGATCTAATTTGATGAGTTCATGTTGGTGATTTCTAATTATTTGATAAATTAACTAAATAATAATAGAAAAAAAGAGGTGAAACAAAAACAAGGTTTTGTCATTCATGTTTGTTCGGTCTAAAAGTAGTTCAATTAAACAAAATGCTAAAATGAAGTATAAAAAAAAAAGTCATATTGTTTGGTTTTGCAATATTTCTCTAGTGAATATAGTATCTTCATGTTTGCCAAGTCCACCTGAAAATAATTTCTACGTGCATTTTTAGATATACAACCGTTGACTACTTATCATAGGTATAGCCGTATAGGCCAAATCCTAATCCGAGGCTTAAATAATAGTATACATAAATTTGTAACGTCGCTATCCAATTTCATATCCAATTCCTTAAACTAGAGGAAACACTTGAACTTTGAACTGATCCACACAACTCCACATTTGTATCATTTGATTGGACTATCTAATAAGAGCCTTCTTTATATATATATATATATATATATATATATATATATATATATATATATATATATTATTGAGCAAGAATGCTGGCCTTCTATTTATATAACAATCATGACAAATAAGATTATGATTAAACTCTTCGAGAGTAGCTAGGACGACTTGCTATATACTATATACTATGAATGCCATGTGGACCAAAGTTATCTTAATTTGAGTTAAAAAATATGAGGTTCGGATTTGCTAACTTTGGGTTAATGATATGTTCCCAATCATTCTCATACAATGACGGAAACATGGGGAAAGAGGAAATGAGACTGTCATTACTTGAAAAACAAGTACAGAAGTTGGGTTGGAGATGTGAAGTAGTGTAATATTCCATTTGGCAATTAGATGAGGGATAATGATATCCAACCTTCTTTCAAAGTGACACGAGTAATGTAAGATCATTTGCCCATTCTTTTCACATTCTTTTTTCACAAATTTAGAATAAAACAACATTGTAGACAAATCTTTGGGGTATAATTTGTAGCAAGTTATGAACCTTAGATATATATTGACTGCGACGCAATTTCAACTCTAACTGTTTTAAGAGAGAGAAATATGCAGATGTGTGAGTGTATATTTTTTACTAAAGTGAGTGTGTAAGGATAAATGCAAATGTGACCGTTAATAAAAAAAAAAAATCAATTAAAGGTTGAACTTATTGTTTGGTTGAACACTCCTTGTAAACCCGAGCATGTACTTTTAATTTTCATCACTAACATGAACAATGGCGAAAATGTTCATTAAATAATGGTGGCAAACAAATGTAACATGTTTCAAATTATAGTTATAAAATATGAAATTATATATATATATATATATATATTATAGGTGTAACCATACCTTGGGTAAGAAGAAGAAAAAGGTGCAACCATACCTACACATTTTTATAAGCAATTATCCAGGCTCGGACCATCAGGATTTATATGATAAATAAAATTCTACTAAGCCCCTGTTAAATTTAGAACAAATTAATTGTCATCCCTACTTAAAATGTTTCTTCTATATTTCAAGATGTACATCTTCTCCAAAACATATTAACCTTTGCTTATACCAGTTTTATGGGTCAAAATGATGAGAGAAAAAGAGTAGAGATTCTTCTTCTTTTAGAATGAGTAAGAGATTTCTTTTTCTTTTTCTTTATTTTTTCTTTCTATACAATGAGTAAGAGAGTTCTTATTCTAGAAGCATATAAGGATTTTTATCCACTATCTTAGTTGGCTCATTTTCCTATCAAAAGAAAATTCAATTTTAAAATTTAGACTTAAATGTCTAAAAATATGAAATTTGAATTTAATTTATTTAGCTAAGTTATAATTTAATTATTTTCCAGTATTAAATATTTCCTTAAATTATTTTCGTTATGCACATTTTCTTTTTCAATTTGTAATTATACACTCAATCTCAGTCAAACAAATTAGATTTTTATTGAAATAAATAGATTTGGTTCATTCAGAATGTAATTGTTGATTGAAAAATCAATAGTTAAGATAGTAATAAAATACATATAGTAAGTTAAAAATCTTAATCAATAATATTTTATCATCACACTCCACATTTTTAAAATGCACTCGACGATTTATCCTTTAAAATGGACTAAATCCAAACTAATAGTGCCAAACTAATAAAAGTTGAGATTTTTTAATTAGTTAAATAAATAAAATTAATTAAATATTTAATAATAAAAACTTAGTGGGTGCCTGAGAATAACTTATTTCTAAAAAGTAGTTTTTTTAAAAAAATAATAAAAATAAATGATTATTCCTTTAAACTAACTTAAACTTCACCAGTTCAAAATTTATTAACTCATTAATATCTAGGTTATTCTTCTTTATTATAATTAAAAATAGACTAGGCAACCTCCCTGTTCCGGCCAGCAGAAAACGGCTTACGACCTTTGCCAACTCATAATGAGTACGACACGGATAATTCATCTCTACGCCACACCATAGCCAATTGCTACTAAATCTTCAGTAAGCCTTAGGAAAAGCTACTTCTTACGTGACAACTTGCTTTCTATTATTCCACTGTTCCATCATACAAGAGCTTGTTGTTATAGCACAAGAGATTTTCAAATCAAAATTGCTTTAGGATCTTTTTAGATACAAACTATAAATATTTTTAAGAGTTTTTTTATTGAAAATGTAGAGTTATTTCAGTAGATAAACTCTCAAAAATATTTTAAGTCTTCTATTCAAACAAGCTCTAAGTGCTTTTGGTTTAAAATTAACATAACTTTTAATGCATTCCAACGAAAAAGTATGTCTTGCTTTGAGTTGAACAAACATTTGAGCTGATTCATGAACGTCAAAAGAAACATGTCATTATGTATATATATAAAGTTAAATTAAAAAAACAAACATTTCATTAAATGGTTAGAAATTTGTACGGTCGAAAATAAAAATTGTATAGTATTAAATACCACCCATTTTGTCTGTCAAATCTTAAAACTTTTTTTTTTCTATTTTAACAAATTGTTTAACTAAAACTTACACAAACATTAACATGGCATGGTAAAAGATTTGTAAGAATGTTCTAACTATACCAATCAGCAAGCCCGATTACAAAATTAATATTTAACATCGATTTTAAACCAATGTTTAAACAATCATTGTTATAAATATGTCATTTTTAACATCAGTTATAAAAATTGATGTTGAAATCCACTATATAACATCGATTTCTCTTCAAAACTGATGTGGTATAGTAGCAAATAGAAAATGTCTTTTTTACATCATATTTTTCTATAATCGATATTGTATAGTCATTTTCTATATCGTTTAATTACATAATTGATGTAGAATGTCATTTTTAAAAAAATATAGTATATTCTCTTTATTTTCCTCCATGTAATTTTAAAAGACACACTAAAAGCTTAAACAAAAATTTTAATGCACTTCTATTAACAATATTTGGTTCGTCATTCATCTCCTTAAACAAAAATGGCTAGCTGAGGCAGAAGCCAGACTAGGAGAAGACGATTATGACAGCGACGATGAAGCATCTCGTTGGGCTGCAGATGATGAAGTCAAGGTCGTCGAAGGAGGAGATTTTGGAGAAGCCAGTGAGGGATTCAAGCTTGCGGCGGGTGAGTTTGGAGTCGCAAGGTTTGGAAATAAGGGTTCAAAGATGAGATGAGAGTGAGAGTGGGTCAAAGTGAGTGCAAGAAGAGGACGAAATTGATTAATATGGGAAAAACAACGTCGATTTTTATGAAAATCGACATTAACATCAACACACAACATCGATTCAGTTTTGAAAAACTGATGTTAACGAACTCGTATTATTTACAAATATGTCGTCGTGCTTTTGTTAACATTGATTTAATCAAAAATTGATATTATAGAAACGATGTTAAAAATATTCTTTCTAGTAGTGAAATGTGTGTTTAGATTTCCATTACAAAAGAAACTGAACACCAATATGCCAATTTTTTTCTATGGTACATTAAACTTCATGTAAACATAAATACATACATATTATATAGTCTATCTAGAAATCAACTCTTAAAAATAAATATTTATTTTCCACTCAAAATAGGTTGGAAAATACATTTTATTTTAGAAATTGCATGATTTTCTATAAGGCATTTTTGTTCCAATTTAACCTAATCACTCTTTATACTTTCGGGATATATATTTTGTATGTCTGGAAGTATATATTGACAAATCAATATATTTATTCACATTTTAATTTGTATATAATTTTAAAACTTATTCTTATTTAAAAATTTAAATAAAGGATTTTATTATTTAATTTTCCTCTCAAAATAATTATATTCCTAAAACATTTTTTATATTGTTTATAAAAGACAATATTACTAGTTGAACAGTCCTAATTGAGTGAAAGTTAGTGGAGACATTTTTTTAAGAAAATAGTTAACTCATAAAGTAGTAAAAATATAATTATTTTATCAACATACTTTACTAAACATGCATGAAATTAAAGGTGTTCATTGCTTTTTTTTTCAGCATAAAAAAAAAAGTCAAACCACTCAATCCAACCAAAGTTGCTTCCATTTTTTTAAGGGAGTTACTATTGACTCCAACCCCATTTGCTATTAGTCCCTACAAACATGAGAAAATACCTTCTTATCCTTCCCTTTTCTCCTTCACCTTCACCTTCTTTTCACCCCACCAAACCCATCACCATTGCACCAAGGCAATGAACCACCACCTCATTGTGTGACATTGGCCTCAATGTGCCACCGCCTTCTCAAACGGACCCCCTCACCGCGTCACCACCTCACTGTGCGACTCCCCCTCCGGCTAGACCTGACCGCGCAACGCCCTCACTTTCCAGATTTGAACGGAAGATCACCATCAGCATCGCGTGTTGTTCCCAACTTCATATCTGCGAGCGCGAGACCCCTCACTAGCTCAACCAGTGCCATGTGTCCTCACCATCGTGTCCAAACACCACCATGTTGCCGCAACTCCTTGCCTTGGTTCGCACGCCCCCATGATCATCATATATGTTCTCGTAGAGGAAGAAGAGGGAAACAGAAAATAGAAGTGTAGTTCCATTTTTGGTAAAATAAAAACAATAAAGTCGTGATTCTGTTGTTTATTTTTATTGCACCCCCTTCAAAAAGCAACGAAAACACAATTTTGTTTTGGAGTGTGCAACAAAGTCGTATTTCCATTGTATATTTTATTTTCACCCCCACATGATTACAATGGAATCGGAATCTTGATTCCATTGTGTTAAGGAGGTGCTGCAAAATATAACAATGAAATCACGATTTTGTTGTTATGCTTGGGTGAGTAAAAAATTTACAACAGGATCATAATTTTGTTGTATTCATATAAAACAAAATCACAATTTCATTGTATTAAGGGGGACAAAAATTAGTGCACAACGAAATCATGATTCGATTATGCATTTTGTTCAATAGAATCACGATTATGTGGAGAGGATATTTTTGGAATAAAAAAGTTTCAACCCCTTTGTAAGGGCCAAGAGCAATTTTAATGGGCCAATAGTAACTCCATTTTTTATCCTTAAAGTCATTGGACTTGAGAACAAAATTCGCCATCTTAAAAAAACTAACCAAGTCCAACCACAAATTTATAGTCTTTAAAAGATATCAAGGCATTAAAGTGGTCATAGATTAAACTAAATCAGTTCTAGACAAAAATAAAATCGAACCAATTAATTAGAGTTCGATTAGATTAAACTGGGTTAAAAAAATTATTAATCAAAACCAACTAAACACAATATTGACTCATTTGGCTGGGTTGGTTTGAGTCAAATAATTGAGTTGATATTTTGAAAAAATATTAAAAAAAAGAATTACTTTAAATTAAATGTTAAAAGATAATAAAAAATTATTTTATTGGATTGATTCAAGTCGGAAAAAAAAAATACAGTACTGGAATTGCTTGAGTTAAATTGCGTAAAAATTAACTCTTCTACTAAATTCATCCCATATTTATAAATCTTTTACCTTAAGTTAATCTTATCATTAATTTAAATTAGGCTAGTGGATGTGGGACTTCTATTGTGCAGCATTACAATTAGAATGCATCACATCATGGTGGCATTTTCCATGACCACATGGACGCCTTGTTGTGAAGCTTTTCTTTCTATATCGGGATTCAATCTCCCTTGTATGTTGAGGTTTTTCTTGCATTTGAAATTGCCATCCAAAATAATTGGAAGAAGATATGGCTGGACTCTGACTCTATGCTGATTATTTGGGAGCTGAAAAACTCATCCATTCTTCCTTGCTCTATCTGCCGGCAATGGAAAATCGCTTATTTTTTTCGTAAATAGAACCTTGCATGTTTGCTTTCTTCTCATATTTATAGAGAAAGAATTTTTTGTATAGATGCTCTAGCTGTCTTGGAGCTTATCCCTAATTATAGGTTTTTGTAACTTCTCACATGTGTCTTAGCCTAGTCCCCCCCACATTATGTTAATTATGTTTTCTCCACTTTTTAATAATATTTGGAGTGGTTTGCTTTGGGTTCTCAGAAGAATTGTCAACATAGTTGGGATTGGGATGTTTCTATTCTATAGTATGTTGATCCTCTAATTTTATAAAATAAAAAAAATTCCTCTCTTATTATTATTATTATTATTATTATTATTATTATTATTATTATTTAATAATATAGTATAATTATATTGGAAAGAAAAAATTCAACTTTTTATTAATATTGGCATCAAACAATAAGTTCTGTTCCTTGAGTTGTTCCTTTTTTTTTTTATTAATATTCATTTTTTAAAATAAACGATAACTAATAGAAAACTAACTCATTTGACCCACTAACCACAATGGGTTCCATTCCTATTAGTGTTTATTTCTTTCCTGACAAAGCCCAATTATGATGATATTTATTTCTAGGCTTTGCCAGTCCTAGTAACACACCGTGTACATCTTATATAAAAGATACTTCATTCTCATTTGGAAGTTTTTCTTCACTCCTAATCAAACAGAAAAGGAAAAAAAATTTAAATATTTGAAAGAGAAAGGAGGGAACATGTTTTCTCGAGAAATTGGATGCTTCCTCTCCATTATTACATCCATGCAAAAAAGCACGCCGGATCAGTCATGTGTTCACAATCCTTTCAATGAAGATACTAAAGAGAAGGCTAAGCTAAATCAGAAAGTTTTTGCTCGAAATAATAAAGAAAAACAAAACTAGCCAACCAACCAAATTTGTCAACCACTAATAATTTCGTAATGAGCAAGGATTACTTTATAATAAAAGATATGGCATTCGAGTCCCAACTATAAGAAGTTGCGTGCATGGCAACCAAGCTTTCTAAATATTTCATTCGTTTTCTTTTCATCTGTTTCTTTTGGAGGATAACACACAAATGAAAGAATATAATTTAATATTTTATTTCATTATAGCATTTTTTATAAATATATTGAAATTATTTGTTAACTTGTTATTTGCTAATAGGACTTCCATTAACGTTTTCTCTCGTTTATGACAAGTTTGTAAAGTATTTAAAAATTAAGATCAAAGTGTAACCGGAAAGATAACAATCAATAGTTATAAACCTTTTAAAGGACAGAAATAAAATTGTAATTTTTTTTCAAAAGGAGGCAAATAAAAAGAAACGAAGGGTGTAATTTTTTCTTTTTACTTTTTAAATCAAAATTTGATGATTTGGGTCATTAAAGTATTTTTTTTAATCAACAGTATAAAGGGTTTCTAGCTAAAATTAAGGAACAAGACAACACATTTTTCATCCTCTTGGCTCTACTAGTATTGAACGCACAACCAAGTAGCATGTCAGCTTCGTCATCCAACTTAAAGAAAGTGACATTTATGACGATATCATTATAAGTTTGGTGCGAAGTCTTATCGGTTGCCAAGCTGGTTATCATTATATGGCAATTAAACGATCATATTAGAGTTTTAGTGTTCAAACATTGGTGGTACATTAATAAGAATTAAAGCATATAGTAATTGCAGTTTTTGAATATCCCAAGTGAAGTGACAACTACATTGCCAAAAGAAAACGACTGAATTAGTAGTTTTCAGCATGCATGTGGATACTCTCTACACTTGCTAACATATGTTGTCATCACCTATAATTGAAGTCCATGATTGTGGTGTAATAAGAACAAACCCATGAGTTAATACAAATCGTACAAGCTTGAATTAGAAATCATAACCAACTCATTGTGTTGGATACACACGATTCAGTGTATGCCCTGCTTGCTACATAGAGTTTGGTCAAATATTTGCAGCATGAAGGCCAATATTTATTATGGTTAGAGAATAGATATGGTGTTCTACAATGTTATTCTCCCAAAAAAATAATAAAGAATTTCCAAAATGACAAAATAAATATTTAACTTGTGAACATATTCTATGGAGTGTAATTTTGGACATTAGAAATTTAGGTTTTAACTGATACAAAAAACTTGCTCACTAGTGGATCACCAAAACATTAGTGCAGAGAATCTATTAGTTTTATTGGGAACTAATATTTTTCAAAAAATAAATTGACTGAACATTTTAGTGAGAAAAAAACTAGCTCAATATAAAATTTCCCTGTATATACGTAACATATTTGTAACAATACCCATCAGGTCATCACCGAAAAAACCAAAACGAATATAACAATTATCAGCAACTGCACAAATCATTTTATCAACACTACTCATGATTCAAGTTCATTTATTTTACGAGTTCACAATTTTCAACTCAAAATTCAATTCATTAAGTCTAAGTTTAACAAGCTAATAAATGAACCAAGTCTTGAATCTCTAATACTACTATCATACAAGCATCGGTGGATCAACTCGACTTTGGTGACTTACCTCGTCTAGAATCGAATGGGTGAATGAATGGCAGCTAAAATATCATACCGTTTTAAAAAATAAAAATCCTTCACCAATAGAAGAAAATATTACAGGCTTAAAAGAATCAAATCAAGAAAGGTGTAAAGGAATTCAGCAAGTTTTTTAGATAAATGTACAATCTCCCAAATGCCAGAGAAGGACATTCTGTGAATATTACAGTGGAGGGTTCCAATCCAACAACCCTAGACTTAAGCCTAAACTGGAACATAATAAAGACAAACTACTAGCAAATGTCCAGAATGCATCCAAAACTAGCTCAAGATGACAATGACCAAGATAAATACTGGATCAAGTTACAGAAATTGACAATTACTTACCTAAATAAGGAAAAAAAATGCGTACATATGTAGAATGATGGTAATTCCGTCTAATGTTTTGTTACATAGGGTTCTGGGATTGCATTATTGTTTCTCAGCACAGGCACAGCCTTTTGTAGTTTGGTCTCTTGTACTTTGTTTCTCATAGTATAGTATTTAGCTACATCACTCTTCACTTTCGACACACTTTTCGTGCAATTAATTAAACAGTTACTATAACAACAGGAAATTAATACTTTCCACATTTTTTGCACCAAAATGATTCTCACCAATTCCTACACAACAAGACACCAATCATATCATGTGTACTATGACCAAAAATAATACTACAAAAAATGAAGTATACAAAATTCACGACATGAGAATTCACTTCAACTTTTCTATACACCCGAAATTATTCCTCACTCAATTAATAAGAATATAAACAAAATTAACGAGAAAAAAATATGAAAATAACATACACAAAGTAAATCAAAATTAAAATATACACAACTTTTTTGTTTCAAGAAAAGAGTAAAATGTGATTGAGTAAAAAAAAAAAAAAACAAGTTAAATTTATAATCTTCAAAATATTACCCTTCGAGATGGGCCTATACATATCATTCTCACACGCCCAAAAAGCTACAAACTCATTATCCAAAAATAAAACCTAAACAATTTAATTTATAAAAAAAAAAGAGGAAAATGGTTTCAATTTTGGATTTCATTGTTAAATTTGGATGTTGTTGATGATAAAATGGGTGGTGGAGAAGTAGAAGAAGGAAAACAAGAGGGGCACTTAACGAGACCGTTTTCATTGCACGAGTTACACGTTTTGAAGCCGGTCTTCTCGGTGTAGACCTTCGTGCTACCGTTACACTCGTCGCACAGAACGAACCTGTGACCGGCGCACACGTGGCACTCGCTGGTGGGATCCACTGCGGGCAGGTCCAGGAGGATCTTCTTGAGCTCGCCGACCTCGTTGAGCTGTCGCACCTCCTCGGCCCCACCGACGTACCTGCCAGCGATGAACACGCGCGGCAGGGATGGGCCTGGGCCGGGCTCGGGCCGGCCCATGATGCGGTTGAGTTCGGCGATGAAGCCCGAGTCCATGGACACGTCGCGCTCGTCGATTTGGACGCGGAAGCCGCGTAGGATGGAGAGCACGCTCTTGCACGCCTCGAACGTGGGCCTCACCACGCGCAGGCTCGTGTAGTAAACCACCACGCGCTGTTCCGCGCCCGGGAAATAATAAATCGCAGGTTGTTGTTGTTGTTGTTGTTGTTCGGGTTTGGAGACAACAACATCAGGTTCGGATTTTGAAACAGAAACATCAGGTTCGGATTCGGGGGGTTCGGGGTGGGAGAGGGTTCGGGGGAGTTTGGGAGGTTGGGGTTGGGGGTGGAGGTGAGTTGACCAGGTTCGGAGGAGCGAGTTGGCGAGTCGGACTCGGTGGAAAACGGAGGGTTTTCTTGTGGGGGAAGGAGAGGGTAGTTGGTGGTGGTGGTGTTGGGGGGGTTCGTCGAGACAAAGGGTTTGAATGTCTTTGAAGGAAGAACAAGAGAATGTAGAAGAGGGTGATGAAGACGCGCTGTGAATTCGAACCGTTGATTTGCCCCACGGTCGCCACATTGAAGGTAGGAAGATTCAACTTTGTGATTGATTCTCTTTCTTTGCTTGGCTTTGGCGGAATTGGGATTTGGGATTTGGGTTTGGAGAAAAGGGAGATTTTGTGAAGTGGGTATGGAGAAAGATTGGATTTTGGGGGGAAATGGGGTTGAAAATGGAGAAAGAATGGATTGTTTTTGTTTTTTGTTTTGGGTTTGTTACTATTTTTGTTGATGGGGAAGATGGATGGGTGGATAGAGAGAAGAGGGGGATTTTGGATGCTTAAAGTTTAGGCTTTGGTGGTGGTGGTGGTGAATTTGCATATTTGCAAAGTTTGGGGAGGTCCTCAGCTTTTTGTTTCTCTTTTTACCGGGGGAAAAGGAAGGGGAGCAAGGGAGAATTAAAAAAAAAATGGAAATTAGGGTTGAGAGGTAGAGTGAGGGGTTGTTAGGTATTTATTTTGTTTTGTAATTGGCTTTGATGGGGGTTTAATAGAGATCAAGGGAGGATGAGAGGCCCACGTTAAGTTTGTACTACAAAATGAACTATTTGTGGATCAGAATCACACTTCCTTGTTTTCCTCAAATCCCATTTATATTCGTTTTATATTTGAGATTTTGGTACATCAACTATAACAAAACAGAATCTAATGAATCTATAATTTTATAAGAAATCAAACTAATATTTTTATTTTTATTTTATAAAGAATACTATCTAAGTTTTTCATATTAATTAGATTTTTTTTACTTTTATACTTTTTTGTTATTTTTTCATTATAAATATATGATTAAGCATATAATAAAAAAATATAAATAATATTTTATTAATATTATAATATAACTATCAAAATAAAATAAAAAATCCAAAATGTTAAATTAAATGGACCGTAGATAATAATAAAAACTAAAAGATAATTGTTCACGTAATAATACAATATCATCGTCCTATTTATAAAATTAACTTTGATATTTTAACTCCCTATTTGAACAAACTAATGACTTTGTTTAATGATGGACTTGCATATAATAAATGAGTATGAAATACATTATTATATGTTTGAATCTAAGTTATGTATATTATATAAAAATGTAAATTTTATATTTTTTTATTGAGGTAAATTTTATATTTC
>PYAF01005851.1:415473-433982 GCA_007407185.1 Glycine tomentella | reverse complement strand
GTTGAATTTATTGAATCCAAGACATATATATTATTATATACCATATAAAAATTGTGTAAGTATCTTATTGGTAATCAATCTATATGTTAAATATTAAGATATATGTCATGATCTTAATGAATTTTTGGAACCCAACTCACATAAATTTTTTTAAATAAAAAAATATACAATATACGAATTTGAATTATTATTTTCTTTTGCTAATTACTAGTTGCTTTATCATCTATTAATTTATCATCTATTATAGGAGTTATTTTGAATTTCGTGTGTTTTAAATCTAATGGATTTTCTTGACATTGCTTGGTTATTTTTCTCCTATTTTATTTGGTAATTTTAGCATTTTGGGCATCTCCAATCTCCATCTCTACCTCATAAAGACATTATGATTTATTCAATTTATCATTAATTGTGTAAAATCACATGCCTTTTTCTCGAACTTAAAAGATTACTTGTCACCAACAAAGACTTGGACGATCGAGTTAAAACCTAGTTCTATATACGACTTCGTTGAAATACAATTGAATGACTTTACACGATTATGACTTATCTTATGCATGCATTTGTGCATTCCTTTAAATTTCGTATTGTAAGTTTTAAACACGGGTATTTAGTATCATTTGAAATTTTATTCTAATTGCAACTAGTATATAAAAGATTTTTTTATCTTGATAATATATATTAGTTCCTTGAAATTTAAGGTAGTACGTGAGATAATTACATTTTCCTTAAATTGAAATAGATATATAAATCAATTGACAAAAACTGGATCAACAATATACTTTTTTTAAATTGGCTTTACGATGAAGCGACATAGAATTTTTTTATATTTTATTTTTTTAAAAAGCATCTCCTAATCAACTAATCTAAAATGTAGTAAATGATTTTTTTTCAATTTTTTTAAAAAAATTTCAAACATGCCATTCTAGATCAATTTTGTTTTAACCAAAATAGAAAGTAATTTTGTTTTATTAATGCATTTTCAAACTTATTAAATATTTTACAAAACTTTTTGCATCAGTTGCAAAAAAATTATCTAGAAAGTCATTTTGAATTTTAGACTTTTTACAAGACCTTTTATATGCATGCGTTTGTGTGTACCTTCATTGTATTCAACATTCTAAAATAGAAATAAGTTCATCCAGTATGCCTAATAGCGTTAGAAAACCACCGACATCTATCTAACCAGTATATATATGTTTGGTGTGTTGAAGGATGTTAATGTCTATGATGAGGGTCATTTTCTTGATAAGAATACTTAACCTGTTGTAGTGTATATATATGTTAATGTTAATGTTAATGTATGAGTTATGTGAATTGATTATTGTGTTGTTAAAGTGATTTTCTGTGAATTGGTTCCATCAAACTGAATATGTGTGTGTGTGTGTGTGTGATAGTGTGTACATTTTAAATGTATGTAACAAGTGTTTTTAATTATGTGAATCATACTATCAAAAGTGTACTTATTATGTGATCTTTTTATTGTGTTTGAACTGGCTATGAAATTAAGCTAATAGGTATTAGTTATATATCCAAGAAGTTATCTATCTCTATTTTTTTTATTTTAAAAAATACTTTCAATATAGGTTATAGTTCCAGAGGTGTCAAACTGGCCAACCAAATTCAACTTGTCTTGAATCTGCTGGAAAAAAAAAGTTGGATTGAGGTAAACCTATTTTTGAATTGGGTTATGGGTTGGGTTGGCCCCTCAACTCATTTTTGTTTTAAAAAAATTAAGAAAATATTTTATCATTTTATTTATCTTAAAAAATTCCACCTTTTATAATAATATATAATTAAAAAATAAAAATATTATAAAACTAGTAAATATTTAAGAGATGATCATAAAAATTTATAAGGATAATGGAGTACATAACTCATGAGTTAACCCAATCAAACTTGTATTATATTGACGAATTAAATGGATTGGTGAGTTAAAATATATAACTAAACTTATTTGAACTAGTTATAGTTATGCATGTCAACCCGTTAAAATTAAACTTGTTTTGACACTCCTAAACTATAGTATTATAGATGTAAATAGATTTTTTATAACAACTTGATGTAAAAATCCACTTTTTATATAAGTATGATTATAATTGATATAGTAAGTGAACTTTCTAGTCTTTTCTCAAACAACATTATCCAAATTTTTATACAACTATCTAATAAGAGTTTATTTTATCGCTACATTATATTGTGTTAAAAAAAAATTGTTGGTACAATATTATGTGTTAAAATCATAAATCTGATTAAATATTTTAAATAATATATAAATTAAATTCGATAATTTTGTTGAATTCGACACAAAGGGTCAAGTGTACTTTGTTTAAAAAGGACAAAAAGTGACAATGATGGGTTACATTAAATTTTAACTAATTTAAGTAGTGTTAGTAAATTGATTTTAAAGAGAGAAGAAATTCTTAACATTTTTATAATCGCAACATTTATATTCAAATAGTTATTTAAAAAAAAATTAAGCACTTCACCACTTAAACCCACATCACCAATAGTTAATTAGCGATTCAATTTTATTGCATTATTCACCAAAAAAAAAAATATTGCACTAATTAATTTTTTATCAGAATTGCATTAATTATTTTGACATGCAAAAAGAATTATGATATTGTAATTTAATTGTTGTGGTAATGCAAAGTAAGAATTAAGAAAGAGTAAATAAAGGATGACTTAGCACTAGTTTGATTCATGGCGATAATGACATGGGAGACAGATGTTTTATGGAGCTACAAGCTTACTGTTGATGAATTAATATTGTAGCTATTGACAGTTACATACACTGTCTTTATCTCTCCCAACAAACACCAATCAAGACTGAACCGATAATTGGAGCCTTATCATGATTTCATCTGCATGAGCATGAGCCATCTTCTACAAGCGGAAGCATAAGCAAGGGCCACTTAAACCCCATTCATGTCAACCACGTGTAGTTTCCTCTTCTTTGCAATTTGGCCTTGTTTATGCACCAAAACAAAGGACAACATTCATATGTGTCCTTTATTAAGTCTTTTAGGATTGTGTCCAGTTGCATTATTAGGCTCATTTGAAGGATTCTCTGTTTTGCTAACATGTCGTCCCTCGTATTTCTAAAAGAAAAAAGAAAAAAGAAAAATCATGTTGATGGCATAAGTGAAATCAGTTTCAGATTTGAGTATGAAGAGAAAAAAAATTAAGAGATTATACCTTTTTAAAAGTGATTAGTTAAAGTTAGATATTAGTTATCAATAAAACTGATAAATATGATTTTATCCTCTAAATGATGTTTAAGTGAAATGAAAAAAAGTGTTTATAAAAAAAATGTTAAAAAATCTAAAATATTTATCGACATTATTAATAATTGACTTTTGTTAAAATATTTAACTGATTTGTTTTCTTTTAATCACCTTTTTATCTGCAATACTCAAAGTTTAAGTTTAGTTTTAAAAAAATCACTCAAATCAACCACATGTTGACTTATAAGCAGTGTGTAAATTCTTTATGGGCCAAAACAAGATTTAATATGCCCTTTAATGTCATCATAATCACTATTTTCATTTTCATTTTTGTAAGTTTAGTTAAGTTAAGGGGGTAAGGGATAGAAAAAGATAGTACAAAAGGGAGGGAATTATTCATGAGGTCACTTGCATTGGACCATATGCTATAATAACACCGGATCAGGAGTGAGACATGTTTAGCAGTGCACTGTAGTACTGCATCAATGACTTCAAATAAAGTAAAAGGTTTTTCTTATCTCCACCATTACCATTGAGTGAGTGGATTCTGAAAAGCATCACATGGTCACGGAGAGTAAGAAAAAAGTGGAAAGCAAGAATGGATCAGTGAAGTGAAGGATAGAAAACCCACATGCACATGCAATGTTGTGATTGATTTAACATTGAACTAACAATTAACGAGAATGTTCTTTCCTCTTTTTTTTTTTTTTTTTCATTCATGTGAGTAAACTAACATTGTGTTTTTCTTGATTTGGGTGCAACAGTCCGTGCACTTGTTAGCCTTTCACGGGAATGTATCTTTTTTACAATAGATAGATAGATCGAGAAATATTACATAAGTAATCTTGTCAAAAATCATTAAATTATATATAAAACTTTTATATTTACTATTTTGTTTTTCTCCTTTTCTAATTATTCTTGATGAAAATAATTATTAATTAAATTTTATTTATTTATTGATCCACCTTCAAAATTAATGAGAACTCTTTTTCTCTTATAAACCAGAAGGTTACGAGAGAGAAAAATCCCCTAACCATATCATTATAAAAATTTCACATAAAAATAGTACATTTCCAATGTTGACTAACTTGTTCTTACTGCTCACACATGCTAATGCAATTAAATAAACGATACTACAGAATCAGGGTCAGAACTCTTGAACACTAAAATAAGTTTGGCACCACGTTATGGTTTGTATCGCAGACAGGCCCCAGATCATATCCTTAGTTGGTAAAATAATAACAGGTAAGCAACAGAACAATAATGATAATCAAATATATTTTCCTGTCGGAAATGTATGAATTTTACTGAATGCTGCTGGGTCATCGTGCAGTTGTCATATCGATCTGATCATATATTCAACATTTGAATTTAGTGCTTTTATTATTTAATGTATAGAAACCTTTTTTCATAGTACAACAGAAAACCCCATTCATTAAAGATGTATATAGCTAGATAAGCTAGATACATTAAAATAAATTACATAAATAATAAGTTTAATTATCCCTAGAAATAGAATATTCAAATAAAAATTAAAATATAATTATAAGATACAACAAAATCTTGTCTTATCATATGAGATTAACCACATGAATTACACGACATCAATAATTAAAATTGAAAATTTCAAGAATAATGTTATTTAGTATGATATTTCCTTTCATGTCTACCTCCAATCTCTTTGTATCGCTCCTCCTTTTCATAACATTGGAAATTATGTAATCTATTCGTCTGAGTAACATCTTTGTGACATCTTTTTTATATATGTTCAAATTATCTTGAACAATTTTTTGACATTTTTTTCTCAATTGGTGTTATACCAAATTTTGATCTTTATTATATCATCACACATTTATCTTTAACATTCACAATTAAAATATAACTAGAATGTTAATTTGTGTGTATTGCACACAATAAATATTTATTTTATACAACTAAAATTTATAATAAATAAATATTTTTAAACTTATAATAATATTTTATATTTATAATAAATAATTTATATTGTGATATATTGTTACTTTAATTACTAATAATTTCTTTAAAAATATTAAAATTTGAGTTAAAACCAAATATATTGAAAATGATAAGTTGAAAGAGATAAGAAGTTAAGTAAACTATTCAATTTGATATTAAAAATAATATATCACATACATGTTAGGAGTGTACTTGAATTATGAAGATAAAATAATGTATTTTAAATTTGATTTCTGATATTCAGTTACATTTTATTAAACCACTCTATGGATATTAAAAACATAGGAAAATATATCGTATGCATATTAGGAGCATAATTAGGAGCACATTTGAATTTTGAAAATAATATGTATATATATATATATATATAAATATATATTGAAAATTAATTTCTTATATCCTTAAATTATTAAACTCATAAATAAAAAAGTATAACAATTTTAAAAAAGTTAATCTTATTATAATGAAAGCCAATAGTCACTCCAATGGATTATTTTCAAAAAGGATTAATCATCTTTATTAAAAACGATACCGCACAATAGTAGCATTCTAAAAAATATTATTCGATGTATAAAAAAAAATAGATTATTTTTGCTATTAGAAAAGTAAGAATAAAAAAATAATTAATATTACATAAAAAAAAACTAAAATGACACTTTTTTTTCAACAGAAAATGACACACTTTAAAACATGTTAGGGAGTACCATTGTGCTGGCCAAGTAGATGTCCTAAGGTTTTTACCATTGAAACACAATTTGTCTAAATACTCAGAGCTATGGTCTCCCACTTCTTTCTTGAACTTCAGGTATACCAAAATCCACCTATTAACAATTAAAGAATATTTAGCAAAGCAAGGTCACAAAAATCCCGTTAATCATATCTAGGTAATAATGGCCCCCCTTCATTTTAACACTCAAAAAATGGCTCAATGTTAACCCGACTCACATTTTTCCCTCCAAAGCAGAACTTATGTAAATTCATTGAGTGTGTGTAAGAATTTAAAATTTTCAAAACTTTAATTGCTTTGAATGAAATTTCTTTACTTTTAATTGTTTTTGCATAAAATAATCAAACTTCTTTATTTCTAAATTACGTTCTATTCTTAAAATAATTCATCCACACATACCACGAAAGTTGAGCAAGAAAGGTATCTTTTCATTTTGGATCATGTTTGGTTCGGGGGAAAATGAAAAATAATAGAAAGCAAAATGATTTTGTATATTGTTTGAAAAGAAAGTAAAGAAAAAAAAATCATTCATCTTGCTTCATTGTGTAAAAGGGAAAGAAAAAGTGTATATAAATGACATTAAAATCACCACTAAAATAGAGAAATATACAAAATTAAGGGTAATTTTATCTTTTTTTAATTCTAGGTTTGATTTTTATTTTTTATAATTCTAATATATAGTAGGTTCTTGAACTTTTTAAGAATTTTTAATTAAGTTTCTAAACTAGAAATTTAAAATTTAATTTCTATATATTAAATAGTTTTATATTATCATCCAAAAATAAATTATTATTTGAATTATTTTAAAATAATTATTTTAAAATTTAACAAATTTATCATACATAATGAATTGCGATTAAATAGTGGTACAAATTTTTTTACGCTTTCAATGTATAACCCTTTTTGTCAAAAGTTTATAATTAGATCTTTGATGTTTAACATTTTCTGTATTTAGATCCCTAGAAATAATTTTTGACAGCTTCAAATTAACCGTAAAAAAATAAAATTTATGACCCGTTTACTATTTCTAAGACCTAATTATAAAAAAAAAATGAGAATCTAATTTTAACTACCGATTTTGTTATTAGACTGATCATGAGATAATCTGACTAAATTCAGTCGATTTTACAAACTCAAACTAGATTATGTATGTAAAAAAAAAATGAATCACCTCTTCGACATCATTTTGATGTCTCATATTATTATCAACTTTAATACTTTAATTATTATTTTAAATTTTAAAATGTGAATCAATTTTTATTAATCAAATAATATTAATTATATACTTATAATAAATATATATATATAATTTTAAATTTTTAAATATATCAAATTAAATCAAATCCCTTATTGCCTTATCGATTGGAACATTAATCCATTATCAATGACCCAAATCATAACATTGTATGAATGTTTTATAACCAGATTTATTACGCCCATGTGATATACGGGTTCAGCAATTATGTATCAAATGTTTTTTTTTACCATATAAATTTTAACAGATAGATACAAGTGGAAAGTAACAAAATTTAAAAGACACTATCTTTGTCCCAAAACAAGTATTGTCCTAGATTGTTAATGAATACTACGTGAAAGAAAATAATAACTTTACAAACTAATCTTATTAATAATAAATTAAAAAAACTAAAATAACATTTATTAAAAATATTAATAAAAAATAATTAATATTATATTAAAAACTAACATGAAACTTATTGTTGGACTTCTTTTTAAATATGACACTTATTTTGAAAAAAATATATTTTTTAAATTAAAATGACACACATGGTTTTTTAATAATAAATAATCTCTATTAAATGTGATATAAGTAATAAATAAACATGGTTTAACAAATTACTCATTTTAGTCCTTACATTTATAAATGACTCATTTGAATCCATATAAATACTTTTTTATCTATTTTAATCCCTACCTCCAAAATTATAAAGACTAAAACAGATTAAAAACTTTGTATAGGGATTAAACAGGTGAAAAAGTGTATATGTATAGACCAAAACGAGATATAGGAAATAAAACGTAAAGATTGTATAAATATAAAGACCAAATGAGCAATTAATCCAATAAACATTTACATTGCCATTATTTGACTAAAAAACTTGAAGGTAAAGATATAAGAAACTTCTAAATTTTTTTCCTCGCAAAAACTCTCATTCATTGGCTCTTGTTAAAGCTTCATCATCCAAAAAATTGAAAACGACTCCACACAACATGATGTAATGTTTTAATGAAAAATATTTGTGCAAAACAAACTCCATTCCCCAAGAGCATCATAATTATGTTACCTGCCATGATGCAGTAGCCGAAAAATATTAACGAAAAGGGATCATATGCAGAAATGACGACATGCCATCAAAATATATCATCTCAAGAAAGGTGTATTAAAAATATTAGAGCAAATGATATAACATACAAGGAACGAAAGTTGCTTTTCAATTCATATATGAAATGTGATATGGTCGACAGTGTCGCCTTGTGTGTAACCATTATGAATATGAAGCTGGAAGGTCCAACATATTATGTTTTCTAAACTAAAGATATGTCTCGGACACACCTGATAGGACGACAACAACCACCTTAACGGAAATAGATGGATATCTGGGGGATGTCAATGTCATTATCCTCATCATCCTCACAGGCAACAACAACATCCAAGTGACGACGGTAAGAAGGTATTTCCACCTTTGCCACTTCCCTAGCTAAATCCACCATTTTTTTGTCCATGCGTTCTCTGTGCCTAGGGAACATGCTATTATAGAGCAGACAACTTCCACATGAAATACTATAAGCATTCAAACCTTTTGCCTTCAGCCACTCGAGAAGCTCCCTTAGAGTAGGATTGTCTTTAAGAATCCATCTGTCCCAAACTGTCCAACTCATATCTTGATGCTTGATGACCTTTGGTGGAACTGGCTCTGCCATGGAAAATAGAGGCAGTGCTAAGTTGGCAAACGTGTTTCGGTAGTCCTCAACTTTGTGTCCTCCATCCAAAGCTTTGTACAGCTCCAGGCAGACAAGGCCGGTGGCCATGGCAGTTGATGTAGCAATTGCTGGAATGATCCGTCCGGCAATAAACTTGGCCTTAAGCTTGTCAACTTCAGGAATGCTGTAGTTCCGTGCCCTCATGTTTGCAAGCCCAGCTATCAGGTCCATATGGTAGTTTGTATCATCATCCTGTAGTTTTACAGCACAAAGGTTTCAGCAGAAAAAGATCAGCACACTGACCCAAAATCCCTAATTGAAACTACCAAATTCAAATTAGACAACAGAGAAGGCTTTATCCAGCATCATTGAAAATCCAGTCAGAACAAAAACTACATGAAAGAAAAATAGACCTTCTCAAACTGAACTGGTTTCATCCTGAACTCTGGTTGCAACTTAGTCCGGCACCCCTCTAACTTGACGATTAAATCATTAATCACAGCTGCATCATCTATAGATGACGATGAGAGACTGGTGGCCTTCTCATCTGTCACTATTTTTGCATCTTTCTTAGGCTGAAAGTCAGGTACTATCACTCTATCAACAGCTTCAGCCAACTTCCTAGGATTCTTCACCCAGTCAGGAATAGGAATACCAAATGTTTCTGCTCGTAATATAGAAGCTGCCATCAAAAACTGAAGATGACCCAGATCAGAGGATGAGAATTGCAGTGGATGAGGGAACCGTTTTGGTGCAGACCAGAAAGGAGCTCCAGTACTAGTTGCAGCATCTTCGGGAAAAGTGTAAATTAATTGCTTTACTCGGTTAGCAAAATAATCTTCAAACCTGTGAATAAAAAAGCAATGTATGAGTGTAGGACATACAGAAAAATCTAACACACTGACAATATAACAAGAGAACAAAATCATATATTATAAAACAACATACTTCAGCCTAGCCCATGTAATACAATCTTCAAAAGTCTCACACTTCTCCTTGTCCAAACACTCAAGAACACGCTCTAAGTTATCCCTCGCTTGAGCATCACCAGCATTCCTCATTGCATTAGTATATTCATTAGGATTAGATAAATATGCATTTACTTCAGCTGGAGTTTTCTCAAGCAAACCCTCAAACTCTGACCGAGCCCATGTCAAGCAGTGGTCAATGTTATGTGGAAATGAATGAACAGTACACATCGGTGCCTGTTTCTCAGGTGGATCTCTTGATGCACCATAATTTTCTGTTAGGTGAGGAATGACCATTTGGGTATTGCATTTGGTCCCAAGAGTTCCAGATTCAAGAAGTGGCTTCTGGAAATACAAGCACCTCTGATCAACATACAGTCTTGCATTCACATTGTCTAGTGCATTAATCACAACACTCAAGTTTTCCCAAAAGGTATCATGAAACACATTTTCAGTTTCAGGGCCAACACGATTTTGTAGAGCGTCAATATTCAGACGGGGATTTATAGACGCAGCAGCTGAAGCAGCAACTGTAGACTTGGCCTGGCCAATATTCCAATCACGGAAGAGGAACTGCCTACTTAGGTTACTCTTTTCTATGACATCATCATCAGTAATTGTGAGCTTTCCCTGACCACAAGAAACTCCCATTAGGGCAAGGTTTTTCAAAAATTCACATCCCAATGCACCAGATCCAACAACAAAAACTTCAGCATCCTCTAACTTCTTCTGTAACTTTTGTCCAAAAACTGAAATCTGTGCATCATAACGACTATTTAATGGTTTTAAATCATTAGCATCAAGCGGTTCTGTAGGGAGTGATTCCACAGAGTCGAAATAGAAAAACTGCAAAGGTCAGAGGAGGAACTAAAAGTTAAAACCACAAAAAGGAAAAGTATTTAAACCTCAAAAAAGAATGTTCAATAAATAGGGAAAGAAAAAATTGAAACATGAACAAGATATAGTTGCCAATAGACTCCAAGGGGTATTGACTTAAGTTTTCCTAAACCTCGAAGGGTGCAAGTGTAGTTTTCCCTAAACATAAGTACATAATCCAGGAATCAAAATCTTAGTCAAGATCAAATTTCATTTATAAGAATCAAATTCAACAAAGTGCCTTGCTCAACAGCTGGATTTTTTTTATTATTATTCAATATATGACAGAGAGAAACAGAGCAAGATGGATGAAATGGCGGCATGCATTTGGGTTTTTGTGTGACCGCAAAATTCTTCTTACGCTAAAACAAAAATTATATAGAAAAACTGTAAGACCTGCAATGTTATATGTAACTAAATGTTGACCAACACATAGACAACATGAGCATAAAATAGGAGTAGTAGAAACGAGGATGTTAAGGTGAATATGTGGTTATACGAAGATGAATAAGATAAAAAATGAAGATATTTAACAAAAGGTAGTAGTAGTACCGATGAGTGAAAAGATAAAAGAACATAAATTAAGATGATTTTGGCACGTAATGAAACGGCCCCTAGATGTTCCCTTAAGAACAAAAGTTTGTTACCAAGAGCTCAACACAAAGAGAGATAGAGGTAGACCAAAACTTACCTAGGAAAAGGTAGTTAAACAAGACTTACCCGTTGTTATCTCTATGTTCCAGATGGTCCCTTTTTAGTTTTTTTCCTTTTCTCTTCCCCTCCTTCTTTCCCCCTTCTTTTCTTTTATCTTTTTCTTTTATCTTACTTCCCCTTCCCCTTCCATTTTTTTTCAACCTCCTCGTATCTATCATTGGGTTCATCTACCACTGACCCCAATTAGTTTGGGTTAAAGGTGTTGTTGATGTTGATTCAACATATGATAGAGGTTGCTTTGTTTAAATCATGAATTATGGCTATGCGGTTATTTTTAAAGTATAGAAGATCCAGAGTAATAAAACATCAAGTGAAGCAGCAAACTGAACACACAATCAAATGGCCGACTAACTCTAGAAAAATACAAGATGATACAGTGATTATGATTAACAAGAAAAAAAATATTACTTGAAAAAGTGGATGAAATTTCCCAGAGCATGCCTTTACAACCTCTTGTCCTACAATTCCACCAAACATGGCTGCCATAGGGTTCAATACTGCCCTAGCGCCAAAGGCAAATTGCTGTAAAAGTTTTGGATTCACATCTTCTAATCTTCCATCACCCAAGCTACCATTAATATTACTGGCAATAGATATTAGTTTTTGTGCATCATCCTCCGAACCAGCAACAGGGAAGCGACCTATCTCAGAAACGAACTTATCCAAAGCCTGGAATGCTAAATGCAGTAGAGGTGGGCGATCAAACTTAGAAAAATCACTCAGAAGAAAATCGCCAGGATCACTGAGTGCTTCCCTGAGTGGTTTAAAGTTCAAAACCTTTGGTTGTTTGACCTGTGTGACAATACCACCTTTTTCATATCTACCATAATTTGTGGTGTCTTCTTCAAGAGTGAATGAATATGCTCTAGCATTTTTTATCTTTCTTGGCTTTCCATCATTCAACTCTTTCATACCATGAACTTCAGAGAATACAACCAGATCTCCATCCTGAAACTCGAGCCTCTCATCATCAACACAGGAAACAAGAGCAGGGTTGTCATTGCTGATGGATGCAATTATACCAGTATGGGGATCCTCTCCATCAACATCAACAACAGTGAAATCAGGCCCAAAATCACAAAACAGAGAACCAAAAAGGCCCCTAACTTCACTTTTAATAAAGGCAATAGGAGGCTGATGACTGTGGCAGTAATCATTGAACTCAATGGCTTTCTCAAGACTGATTTCAGTGAAAACAACAGCCTACAAAATAGTTGAAATAAATAAAGATACAAATGAATTCATGATTGCAGGTGAGCAGGAAAAGTTCACATTAAAGTGCACCAACATTCACAATCCAAGTGTTATATATCACTTCAAAATTAAAATATTCCCATGGACAAATCTTGCTGAAATGGTCAAGAAAATTCAAATGTCTCACGGTGTTATTGATCAATATATAATATAGAGTAATGTTATTCCACTTGACGTTTTTACCAATAATATCAATTATCAAACAATACAAAGACCATAATTAATTTTTGGCAATTAACAGTACATAACTAATCATGCATAATAGATTCAATTAGTTGTCTCCTACCAGGCTACCACATTATTATCAATACTTTTATCTTACCCCAGAACAGATACTATCATAACTATTAACTACTACCGCAAACATCAATAATCACATAACATGCACATACCTCATTTTAATTAACAATAGTTAAATTTTCATTAACTTCAAATAAAGTCGAGACCAAATAGTCAAGTGCCTCATTACAGTCAGAACTCAGAAGTACAATCAAGACATTAGCAAATAACTCAGGCATGTGTAAAACAAAATAAAAGTATAATATTGTTCACTCATTGTCAATCACCAGGTTTTGTAAATAATACACATCCTTACAGAACTGTAGCAGAAGTTTCAAATACATGAAATTGAAACACATATAACTATGAAACATTAGAAGTTACTCTTGCAATATCAACATATTAATAAGGACAATCCTTTTTTTCTGAAGTTCCATGGACATCAAAACACACCACAGCACACATAATCACTTGATATAAAGCAGATGTACATATAAATGCATTTAAGACACAAAAAAATAAAGTTCCAAAAATAAAACAGGAGTAGAAAACAAGACTGGAAGTACCTGGAAATTAGAAAGTTGTTCTTTCGTCAGCTTCGATGTTAAGCTTAGTACAACCACGGCATTGTTAAGTTCTTGCAACTTACTAACGGAAGCCTCTGCCCTGTTCTTGCCAACATCATTTTCTGAAAACACAAAATTACTGGACAAATCCCATAACTCCACATTTTCTTCATCGTGCAAGGTTACAGATTTCACCCCAGCAAGAATGAGATTCTTCGCTGCAAGTAGTAAACTTTATTAGAATACAGAAAACAACATAGCTTACAAAATGGTTTAAATTGCATTGTGTATTTATATACTCTCTTAACTAATTAGAGAATAGCACATAAGTAAGAACCTTCAGCAAGGTTGCCCAACGATATGCAGCAATGACTTTTAACCAGTTGTTAAGTATATGTATACGGTGAAATAACAACCAAACTCCCAAGTTAATGATATAAAGCTTGAAATACAGAACATGAGCAACTAGTAATCATTTTCAGCATGGACAACAAATAACAAGAATATGAATTGTACAAGTCTGGAGATATAAGATTGGTCTAGTGGTGAAGGGAGAAGGGAAGGGGGGAGAGGTTGCGGGTTCGAATCCCCCCGCTAACAAAAACTAACAACACTAACAACTAACATATGCCGATCCAAAAAAGATGAATTGTACAAGTCTATTACTCTCCAGCACTTCATTTTCCAGATTACAAAGGAGACCAGGGGCCAAATTACCAATCCTCCTAACACCAATCCCGTTAAACAACACAACTAAACAATTTTCTTTTATTTAGAGAGGTCAGAAAACCACTGCTAGCATGATCACCAAATCTAAGGACTTGTTTAGATAAATTTGTTAATAAGCACTTATTTACAAAAGCTCTCTTGTTTAACTTACATATATAAGCTAATCTTAACTTACAAGAAAAGCATAATTCATTTTACCTTGTTATTTTATTTTTTTTCTCTCCTATCAGTACTGATTTCTGAAAAGTTTATCCAAAAAGCGGCTAAATTAATTTAGCAGTTGAGAACTGAAAGTAAGCATGAATCATAAACCTTGCAATCTCCTGTAAAACCCCAAAGATTCATTTAACCACTACCCTTGTCCCTCACAAAAATTGAAAGAATTAAAAGGAAAGTGCTCGAAAACCAAATTACCAATCTCAACACCAAGACCCTGCATCCCTGAAACGAGGACGCTGGACGCAAAGAGCCTCCGCATGGTCTCCCGGCCATACACGGCGAGCTGCCGACTGTGCAGATCCTCGTCGATCTCCGCCGGGTGCGAATTCCCCAACGTCATTCCTCCGACCGAGTTCTCGACGCTGTTGTCGCCGCCGCCGCTACTTAATCCCTGGCCGCTGACGTTCACCGGCGAATCCGCAGCACCGGCACTCGAGCAGGCAGCAAAGGTCCCGATCCGAGCCTTCTTGGGAAACGACGCCGCACCGCTATTGGTGTTGGTGGTGGTAGTGTCACTGTCTACTTCTACAACCAATCCTCCTTCCCTCGCTCTCTTTCTAGGAAGCATATAGTGCAGTAAGCTGCAGAACACACAACGAAACCGCACCATCGAAATTATCACCAAAACAAAAGCAAAAACAATCAAGTTAATCTTAAAATCATAATAATAAAGAAGAGGATCCATGCTGTAGAGGATATATAAATAAATAAATAAACAAAAAATGCAAAACCCTTAGTAACACGTGATTCGAGTGTGGAATAATGAAGAAAAGCAACAACGGAAGATGAATGAGGAAGGTAGGGAAGGTACCGAATATAACTTAAGAGAAGGAAAGAATAGAATCACAGATTGGACAGTGCGAATCGGAGAGAGAGAGAGAGTGCGTTTGGGTTTCTTTTGAGGTTGGGTTTGAAGATGTGAGTGTGTGTGTGTGTGTGTGTGTGAGTGGGCTTGTTTGATATAATAAGAGAAAGAGAAAGAAGGGTATTTATGGATTTGCATGTAAATTTATGTGAATGTTGCTAGTACTCACCTAGGGTTTTGGGAGATTGGTGGTTTACGCTTAAGGCCATTTCTTTCTATCTTGTAATTTGAGCAGAGAGAGAGAGACTGGGCCTGTTATAACTGTGATTATAGAAGAATCGCGAGCGCTGTGTAGACAAAACGAATGCACCGGGACAAGTACATGCCACGACGCCGTTTTATATTGTCGTTCGTTGCTTCCAAAATCCAAACCAAACCCACCTTCAATTCTTTTTTTGGGTACCTTACCTCCATTTGGACCCTGACAAACAGCCTCTCCATTTCAGTTTGGTTCGTTCCAATACAATGTTTTATTGGGTGCTTTACCCCTTTATTTTACCAAAAATATGCTTATATAAAGTTTTCTTATGTTTTTAAATTTAACTCATTATTATTATATTTTAAACTTAGTAGTAATTGAAAAATATTTTTCTTAAAATAGGCATGGTGAAATTTCTAGTATTAGAATCAGTTTGTTTAAATTTAAAAATAAATGTTTTCTAAAAAATTATTTAATAACACAGATAGGATTTATTTCTTTGGAAACAGAGAATTTTTTTTTAGTAAAAGTAATTTAAACAAACATACTAAAAACAAAAACAAACAAAAAATACTTATTTTTATTAAAATAAATGTTTTTTAACACTCAACACCAAATTCTGGCTGTAATGTCTTAACTGTTTTTCTTTTTTTATTTATTCATAGGATGATCTACGAGGAAAAGAGATTCCTACAAAGTCAGCCCATATACCTCCGAGATAACATATCTACGGTACCAAAATTTGACATAATTGAGTTTAGGTCGATCTACTAATACTAATGTTATACAGACTAAAAATTATTTTAGTTCATTATATTTTGTAATTTTATTTTTAATTATTTATATTTTAAAAAAATTATTTTAGTCATTTAAGTTTGCCAGATTATTCAAAATATCATTCTGTCAATTTTACATTAACAACATTAATGGTGTTAATACATTTTAAAAAAGTTAATTTAAATATAATAGTGATTAAAAACCGACACAATATGCCATTATGAACCTCAAAATCTCAAACACCACCATTCCTTGGTCATATTTCCGCCAAAAGGCCCAAAACCAATACTACAAAGTACAAACCCATCAACTTCATACAAGTGCCAAAACCTAAGATACAAAGAATCAGAACCCACTAGATATATTCAACATGGAGTGCACCAAAGCTGCATCCACAGCCGAAACAAGTGCGAAGATCTAACCAAACCCAGAACCCACCACAGCCTCATCGTTGCCAAATTTCGAGGAAAGGGAAACAATGAAGTCACAGAAACCCTTAAAACCTCCAAAGACACACCATAGTCCGAAGCATCCGTGAAGGGGGAGATCTGGCAATGTCCACAATGTTTTCTTCTTAAAAAATGTTTACAAGCAACCGATACTCTGAGATTGGAGAAAATAAAATGAACATCTTTAATTGTAGCTGAACAGCGTCAACCAGCTAATTGCTTGTTACTTGTCCTAATGTAAGGAGTGTTTAATTATTTCTTTTAAAAATATTATATAAAAAGTTATGTATATATAATTCCAATTTTTTATTAAAAAAAAAAAAGGCTAGTCGAAAAAGATTCTCTGTATAATTACGACTTTTTAGCAAAAATTTGAAGAAAAAAAATCATTTTTTTCCAAATCCATGAATACATCCCATCTAAATTATCTCAATTAAATTTTTTGAGTTAGATTAAATTATTGAATTAGATTGATTTTAATTTAGTAAATCTAATTAAAATTGAATTGAATACGAATTTGAAATTTTGGTCTCGAAAATCAAAATTCAGCACACATACAATTAAGTTACTAATATAAAAATTATAAACTAAACACACATTATCCTCAAAATAATACATTATTGATATTATTTATCTTGAACTAATACATTGTTCTATATATAATATTATTATAAATATATATTTATGAATTATTTTATCTGTTTATCATATAAATAATATAATATTTTATAAATACTAATTTTTAAAAATATTCTCATTATTTTGTTAAAAAAAACAGTTATTAATTTTGAATTTGATATATTTAAAAAAAAAAATAGGTGATAATTTTTAATTGCTTTATCATATAACCAACCCAATTCGATCCAATCTAAATAAAATCTGATTGGATTGGAAAAAAAAGATAAACTCAATTCAATTCAATTCAATCCAATTCAATTCAATCCAATTAATTGGATTGAATGAAAAATTAACAACAAAACTCAACCTCCACTTAAGCCCTTACTTTTCGTGAACTTAAATACAATAAATTTTAAAAAAATCATAGAAAAAATAACTAAAAAAAGAGAGCACATTAAGTCAACCTATTCTGATTTATCCAAAAAGAACATGACAAAAATGATGTAGTTTAAATTTTTTTTAACAGCACCCCCACATACATAGCATCGAACAGTTTACAACAGAAGTGTAAAACATCAGTTGAGCTAACTTCAAAAATACTTTTAAACAATCTTTCCCGGCAGAAATAAATAAAAATGTAGGTTTACACATAAAACACCTTTGTCTATTGAACACAACATGTAGTCCAGTCAAAGCCTCTAAAGGAGCAGTCATCACAACTCAAGAAGCCCGTCATACCGAATATCAAATTTTCAAATTAACAGCTTCTCAATAGCATCCTGCACACCAACAAAATTAATTCAATTACAATCAAACCAATGAACTGTGAATTGAAACTTTCACCAACTTAATGACTGGTCCAGATTTTAACATTAACAATGATTAATATAGTTGGCAAATACATGAACATTAGTAATGTAAAGCACTGTGAATATGAATACCTTTAGTTGCTGAATTTGGGATTTCAGTTGACTTCCTTCATTAGTTGTTACAGAACATGCAATCACTGGCCGTGTGACTCCACATGCTCGCCCAAGGGCTTGTTTTGATGGGACGAATACATAGGGAACATTCTAAAAGATTCAAATAATCATAAAGGTAAAGGTTACTTTGCTGCTATACAGA
>PYAF01005851.1:386383-409953 GCA_007407185.1 Glycine tomentella | reverse complement strand
TGATTTTAATAAGAGGTATCATTGATAAAAAAATTATTAGTCTTTTTCATTTAAAATAAATTATTAACATTAATTAAAAAAATAGATTTGTTGACATTTGTAGTTATATGTTACAATAAAAAATATGAATATAATATTAATATGTTTTTTATGTAAATATTTGCACAATATATATTTAACTATTTCTGATCTATCTACTGATCAATTTTTTTGAATAATTTTTGTCTCTGTCATATACAATTTGTAATGTTGTGTTTTTGTAATTGTTTGTTCAAGTGATTTAATTAAATTACAAGAGAAATTAAATTTAAGTTAAATGCTTGAATGAATTAATTAATTGGTGAGTTAGTGATGTTGAATATGTATTCTATATATATTAATGAGTTTTGGCGTGTTTGGACCTAAAGGATGAATTTCTGATTTATGAGAGAGATAGGTGTGCTTAGTAGAAGTCAAGGTGCATAGAGAAAAGTTAGAGAGTCATCAAAAATATCTCATAAACCTTCATAAACTTCTCACACAAAAAAAGCATCTCATATCATATTGTTATTGAGAATATTGTATTAATGAGGAGATAATTATGTTGAGTGATGAATGTCTTAGGTTGTGTTGGTTGATTTCTTGATGATGATATGAGATGTGGTTGAGATGATGTTGTTTTATAATTAGAGTTGAGTTTATGTGAGATCATGAGATTTATATTCATATGAATTTTTGCGAGTTGTTTGCAAGAGTTTAAGGTGTTGGAATGTCTTGTTATGCTTTTTGAACTACAGTTGAATTCATGAGCGTGATGAGCATATGAATGGTTTGAAGAATGAATTTGTGATGACATATGATATTGATTTGAATTATCATAACATACATGCATTGATGATTTTCATTGTATGTGAGTAGGCACATAAGTTGAGAGTAAATGGGTCCTCAACATAGTGCTAAAGGTTTTCGTGATGGCTAACGCCGAATGGGTCTATAGAATGAAAGAGTGGACGAGTCCCTAGATAAGTTAAGGTCTTTATAAGCCTTGCCAAGATAATTCACTACCCGTGTTCATTCGTTTTCAATAAAACCACACTCCTCCATATAATTAATTCGAGTATCCCCAAATGGTTAGATCATAGAATAAACCTATGTTAAGGGATGTACTTAGGTTAATCACTCAAAGGTAAAATCTTCTAGGAGTAAAGAATCAACATGACATAGCATGATAGTTAGACATGTGCATGAATATTTGTGACTTGAGAATGATGTTGTTACTTGATGAGTTGTATAATTACATTGATATTGGAAATGTGAAGGATTTTCCATGTATCTTGTGAAATGGTGATCTTATGTTGTTTTCAATCATATGTTTTTTTTTTTTTCCAAAATGAACTTACCTTTGTATTTTCTACTGAATTGTGACAATCATATCATTAGTTACAAGAGCAAATTATCATGTAACTTCTGACTAGTATGTCACTCAGGGTTGAGATAGACGTGGTGATGGACTTAGGGTGAAATCTGACCCTTAGTCATCTATTTATGTTTTGTCTTAGTGGAGACCAAATTAGGGTCTAGATATGATTTTAGATCTATGTTGTATTTATTTCCTTAGTGAGATCCTTGAGACTTGTTTATGATGTTTTGATGATAGTGTCATGAGCACATGTAACTTTATGTTTTATGTCTTTAGAACCTTTTATGGGTGAAGTTTATTTGACATGCTTATATTCATGAAAAAATTATATGTATTTTCTTTAATTTAAACTAATTCAAGAATTTTATAAGGTGTAAAATTGAATCTTTCCATATTAAAATCTTGATGTTTCATGTAATGACATTCAATCCCTTACACAATTATCCATCAAATGTAGTTACTTATCTATTATATATAAAAGAAATTTTGATTTTATGGGATGATGTCACGTAACAATTACGTATCCATTATCTCCAAAAATACTAAATGTATTATTCAATTCAATTATTAATTCATATCAGTATTATTTTATTACTTAAATAGAATCTATTTTATTATAGCTATATTCAATTATTGTTTTATTAAATGTAAATAATTTTATTTAGAATTTTTATTTTTAATTAATTATTTTATTCCTTTTTTAGTATTTTTAATAATGATTCTAATATTATTTAATAATGTATTATAAAAAATGATCGATTAGTTTATTTCTTTCTTTTTAGTAATTTTAGTTAATAATATATCTTTTTTAGACAATATATATTAAATTATATAGGTTTTTGTATAACAAGGATAAACTCATTTTTATATCATATAATTAAAAATTATAAAAATGAAATATAAAAAAGAAATATTAGTAGAACCTTAGAGGAATTGTGATTCAAAGTTAAGCAATTTAGCTTTCATTTGAGATTGCTTTGCACATGCGGATATATATGAATTAAATTTCTAGCCAATTTGCCACTCAGTGACACAACTAGCAATTTTTTTGTCTTGCTTAATTTGTCAAACCCCACACTTCCAATTTCCCTGCAAGTGCCTAAACTCGGACAAATTTACAAGACTTTGATAAAAGATGTTTAACATTTTCTTACTGCTTCAAATTTACAAGAATTATTATTTTATTTGATAATTTTTTTCTTTATTTTGTTATAAGTGAATGAATATTTAGCTTTTTTTTTTATGTAACTGTTAAATGATTATGTTTATAATGTTGTATTGACATGACATGTTTTTGAATGACTCAAAATTATGTTTGGATGTATTTAATGTCATATTTGGTGATTTAAAAATGAATTCTCAATTTATTTAGAGTAATTTACTGATTTATTGATTTTATATATAAGTTAAGTGTGAATAATGAATAAAGGTATAAATATATAGGCATATGATAAATATGAAAATAAAGATTAAAGTTAGGATCTTACTAATCAATATTCTTAAAAAATTGATTAAGAAATTAAAATGAAAAAAATATTTATTATATAAATCATAAAAAAAAGAACATAATAAATAATAAAGTTTTCCATCTTTTATTTAAAATATTAATATTTTAAATTTTTTATTCAATATCCTTAAAATATTAATTAACATAATTATTATTCTCATGCATACCAAAACCCTATCCATTCTCATTCTCATCATGCTCAATGCTATGATGGGAGCATTTATGTGTAAATATCATTGTGCCCGACACAAGCAAGAAGCACGTAACGTCGTTGCTGAAAGGGTTGGATTATTTGACCACTAAAGAAACATAAAATCAAATGGGACCCCATTATGAAATTATGATACCCTTAAGATAGCCACTGCGGAACAAACAAAGGAAGAACCAACAGAATGACCATTGGCTGGCCCCAAAAACGTGTCATTTGTTGGTTTTTCTATTCCTTCTTAGACATTATCATAGTTTCCACAAGATAATGCTCCCAGTTACCTCTCATAAATGTGAAGCCTATTGTAATAGGATAAACCTTGAGGGTAATAATTAGTGTCAACTTCTATTATTTTAATTATCAAGATAAAATTTTATTTTCATTAAAAATACACTTAAATATATCTAAAATATACTTAAACTAATTACATTAATTAAAATGAGTAAAACTATAATTGCATCCCTTCCGTAAGATGTCATATTCAAACCTCGTGAATAAATCAGTTAATTATTTTAGCAAAAAATAATTATCAATAAAGTTAATATTCTCTTTATTCCAAAATAAGTGTTATATTTGAGAGAAAAATTGTTTCAATAATGCATTCGATTTTTCAATTTGATATTAATACTAAGATTATTTTTGTAAATTACTATTATCTTTCATTTATTTATTAGTTTTTTTTATTTCTAAAAATTAAATTAAGATGATACTTATTTTAGGACGAAGAGAATATATATTTGCAGCTATAACATAGTAAAGAAAAATACATGGTACTTAAATTTTTCTCTATTGTTTTATATTCATTTTCAGAGAATCATAGTACAAGGGGAAAATAACAGTAGAATTATGATGACAGACATTTAGATTTTTTATCATGTCAAGAAGAGATGATAGTAATTACCAGGTTGTGAAAAGCAGAAAATTTACATCTTCATTAATGCCATAAAAGCATATGGGGGGATTCATGTTTTTCCATGGACTTGTTATCATTTCCTTATCCATGAATTTGTTATATATAGAAGTTTATCTATTGTTGTTTGGTCGCAGCAATATGGCTAAAATTTCAGAGAAGTGAGGACGTTTGGAAGGGTTGTTGTTCCAGCACTTTGTCATAATGTATTTTAGAGTTTGTTGGCAGTCTTTTGGGATTTCAGGTCGAAGGCCACATGCAGCAATGCCAACTGCTGCTTGTACAGGTGAAAATGAAGAATAAGCTGCCTCACCAGTTACCATCTCCCAAATTACCATCCCAAAACTATAAACGTTACTCATCCATGTCTCTGTCACATTCTCTGGGTCCCCTGCAATTATCTGTTCCCAGCCCAACAAAAATGAGACTAAAACTAGTCAGCATGTGTACAATGAAAAAAAAAATTTGAATAAAATAAATAGTATATGCATCAACAATGTAAAGAATTTTTTTTATTATTTAATCACAAACTATCATGTTATGATGAGTTAATTGACTTTTTATAATAATTATCTTAAATATCATTTTAAGAATAACTTCTTATTAGTTGCTGGTGTGAAGCTTTTTACACTGATAATACATAGAAATAAAATTCTAAAAAAATGTGTACTAAAAAACCAAAACTAAGAAGAAAAAAAATTGTTTCTAAAAGTTAAGTTTCCTTTTTTTTTCTTTCATTTTTATTTTCAACCAAACAAAAGAAAATGCATTTCCTTCCTCTCATCCAAACAAAACATATTACAAGAAAATTATTAATAATGGATAGATCCTTGCAAAATTTTAAATCTATCATATACTCCAAAAGGGAGTATAATCTATCACTAGTTTTCATTCTTCAAAGAGAATATCATGCACTCAGCACTCCAAAAGGGGAAAAAAAGAAGTCTAGATACAAAATCATCAGCACATATTAGTACACATGTACAACTACAAATCTATTCTGGTGGCAACTTGTCATCTCACTCATTTTTTGTGTGTAGGTGGCCTGGGTCACACAAAATGTTTGTCACATACACACGTGAATTGGTGTGTTTGTAAGTGATATTTAACGAGATTTTCTCTTGTATGACTTGCTAATAAAGCATGACAACCAACTTGTTTATCCACAACCATCAAATAATCACTCCTGTAAGGAAAACCTTTTGACATGTCTTTCTATTCAGTACTCACTTTTTCTCTTAATTTGAATGAATGGCTTTAGTGGATAGCTTTTGTATGTTTTTTTCTGCCTGCACACGAGGTGTGAGGGATTTCTGAGTACCTTTATCAGTAGGACAAATAGCTAGAGTGCTGGGGCAAAGATCACGTTAAAGGTTTAAAAGCCTTAGAACATGCGGGCTTCAGCGCGGGCATTAATTATGGTATAATTGGCATTGCACAAGCACACTTATTTTCCTAATGATATACACGAGTGCTTAAATAAAGGTAAACACAACAAAGTGAAAGCAAGAAAACAATTATTAAGACATGTTAGGCATGCTCAAACAATGATGCCAGGACAAGTGACCTAAAATTTCTTTTAAATGTTAGTTCAGCATTGCTTTACATACAATGGATCTAAACAGCATTCTTTGGGACAATAAAGCATATAAAAGTTACTCTTAATTGCTCTCTAGTTGAATATCTAGTATGTCTTTTTCAAGGTGTACTGAAACATGAAGAACAGACAAAAAAGATGAAAGAGCTAAAACGCTTTAGACTGGAATTTGTCACTGAACTAGCTAGTGTATGAGGACAAACAGAGAAACCGGGCAGAGAGAGTGAAGAAAATTTAAATTACAATTGGATCCTACTCCTATACATTACTGTTGCTGAAACATTATTTAGGAGAATCAACAGATTATAGACATTAAACTTTACAAAGCAGACAGTAATAACATATCTGTCATTCTTCCGTGAACACATGCAGGATAGATTGAATGTTTTAAGAAACTTCATTAGTGCCAGGCTGCTAGACATAAACTTCTTTTTCAGGGTAGGAAGGGGTAGAGAAAATGGCTCGAGCCAATGTTTGAATACTAGGTGCTATAGTGCAGTCAGTGCTGATAAATTGGTAAAGTTCTAAAATTCCTGGAGGAGTACACCAAGTTGGCCAAATAAACATCACAAGCAGACAATCATTTTCATTTCCACGTTGGAGAGATTTCGATCTTATAATTTGAGCCAAAGTCATAAATATCTAACCAAATCAGTGAGAATAAAGTCGGTGCATATAGAAAAAGTTTTATTGATTGAGGATGCATATAGCGAATCCATGAGCATTGGATAGGAGCATTAGTATTTTTGCACCTTATGTTTGGAAAAAGCAGACCATTACATGTCAATAGATTTTCTGGAGCAGCAGGTAAAAAGCATGTAACGCATTCACATCCATTATCTTACCTAAAAGCCAGGAGGATTTAGATTAGGTGTGTAGGTCTAGGTGTCAAACAATTGAGAAGGAGGGGCCCTATCTTTTAAAAAGAATAGATACCAAATTGTGATCCTATTCTTCACTTTTTATTTTCTTATAAAGAAAAAGCTGGTCAGCTGGAGAATATTTCGGACTATGCATGGCAAAGACACTACAGAACTACATATGACCATGGAACATAATCCTGTGACACAATTTTGCACAATTGCAACAATTATTTTGCTAAATAAAATGAGCGTGAATGAATAGGGACAAACCTCTGGAGCTAGCCACCTATAACCATCAGTTTCATACTCCATTGCTTCTCCAACACTTTTGCAGGCAGTGACTATACCCATATCTCCCAAGCAAGCATTCCCATGCCTATCCAACAGAATCCTCAGTGTGTTAAGGTCTCTATATGCAACACCATGGTCATTCATAAACTTGATCCCTTCAGCCACATCAACAGCAATCCTCACAATATCCTTAGTCTGAAGCTTCTTGTTCTTCATCATCAAGTCGTGAACAGATCCACCTTCCATGAACTTGGTCACCACACACAACCCATGATTATCATCCACACAAATACCACATAACTGCAGAATGTTTCTATGACCACAAGTCATGAGTTCCAACAGATCCTTGTGGAGCTCAAATTCATAAGAATTTCCTTTATCACACCCCTTCAGCTTCTCAATCTCAACCCTCTTCCCCAAATACACTCCCTTATAAGAATTCGGCCCAGTCTGCTCAACAAACTCAACACTATCTGAGTTCAACAACCATTTCTCAATCTCATCCCCATCTGACTTTATGGTCTGCCATTCATCCACCGACACAACAAAAGATGAAGAAGGCAAAGGCACCTGAAGCTGAATCCTTTGGCCTGAATTCTCAAACTCCTTCCCACGGTAACCATCACTGGTTTCTTCTTCAATCTCCACAAGCTCTCCCCCTTTAGAATTCTCCTCTTGGCACCCACAAAGCCCAAAGGGAAGCTTCACAGCACCGGTTTTCGGCCTCTTCATGGCAAACTTCAAAGCATTTTCAACCCTGGTCCTCACCAACTTATCATGCCCAGATTGAACCACAAGAAGCACAACCCCCAAGGTGAAACCCTTCTTCTCAAAGATCTGCATCCTCTTGCAGCAAATGGAGGAACTATCCAACGCACCGGACATCGCAGGCCACGAAATCGGAGAGCTGCAAGCAAACGTGAGCCTCAAAGCAGACCCCTGAACCTCGTAATCACACTCCTCTTGAATCAAAATCGCAGGCTGGTCACTCTCTGAAGCTTGCTCCATCAACTTTATGTGAAGAAACACGTCCTTCATATCAAACTCCGCCTGTGCATAACTGCAAAACATCGAATAAAAAATATGAGAAGAAGCCAAAAAAACAAAACACCCATGATTCCATAACTCATTTTATTGATTTTTTAAGTTGTTTAAAGCTAAAGCAGTAAAGCTCAAAGTTTTTAGAAATAGTCAGTGACCGTGATTTCAGCCTTGACGTTTTTAGGATGTCTGTCTGTCACCGCAATTGTGGTTACAACAGCCACATTCGTTCGCAATATCGAAAAAGAAAACCACAATTTAAAATAAAACCTTGAGTGAACTTGGGAGAGTGTAGAAATGCAAAAAAAAAAACAGAAAAAAGTTGGAAGCAAAACGGCAAAACCCATGATGGAAAAATGAAAAGTGGAAATCAAGATCAAGCATTGGTGTGAAAAGATGGGTGATTGGCATCAAGGTTTCAAAAAAACAACCCAATTTCAGTTAAGTCCCACGTCAAGACTTTAACTGTAACAGATTTTTTTTCCTGCAATATCAAGGATTGCGAAGAAATTGTAACTGCAACTGCAGTCATATCAGTCACACATCAAGACTTTTAATAAAGGCTCGGCCACAACTGCATCATGACCACAATTGCCGCAACAGATTTGTTTTCTGTAATATCAAGAGCTGCGAGAAAACTGCAATTGCGATGACATTTTACTATGGGACCTGAGGGGCAAGGAATCGTAATGCTTGCGAATGTTGGACATGAGCTTCTCGGGGAGCTGGCTACCGGGGTAGAGCTGAGTAAGATTGCGAACAACGCTTCCCCACGCGAGCTTCCGGGAAGAAGCATCAGCTTTGGAAGAAGGCGGAGAATCGAGGTTGAGGGAGTTTCTAAAGGAAGCGATGGCTTCGGAGACGTTGCGAATGAGCTTCTGGAGCTTCTTGTGGACGGGGATGGCGGAGGAAGGGTCTTTGTTGTTGGGGGTGGAAGTGGTGGTGCTTCCCTCGGATCTGTGGTGGGTGCGCATGAGGACTTGCTCCACCGTCTCGTCGTCGGTGGATGCGGCGGCGGCGGCGGCGGTAGTGCGACTGGACCAGCACTCTAAGGCTGCGGCCATTGTTGGACTGGTGAGTTCAGAAGAGGGAGAGGGGAAGATGATGGGTTGGGGATGGGGAGAGTGAGAAGTAGTAATAATAAATGTGTGTAATCATTTTTGTAATGTAACCACCGGATATTTTGATGCTACCTTTTTGAGGTAAATCGGCAAAAAGAAAGAAGATAGTAAAAGAAACTTTGTGGCAGCATGGATAACAATGCAATAGCTGCTTTTAAAGTATCTTCAACTCCTTTTTAGTAAAAAAAATTAAAAATTTAGAAAAAGTAATTAGTAGGTCATAGTGTCTTGCAATATGGAGTATATAACATCTAAGATTTTTTCTTTTTTGGTTTAAATACCCTCAAGGCCCTATAGTGAAACTTATTTTTTAATTGGGTTAAACTTATGTAAGTTAGTATTTATTTTCATTTTTTTATAAGTTTATTTTTTTAATTCTAGTTTCTGTAAATTTATATTTTATAAGATATTTGTTCATTTTTAATTTTTATAAATCTGTGTTTTTTCAATTTTGATTTATATAAGTACAAACTTATAAGGACTATAAATACAAAAATTAAAATCTTACATGGATCAAAATTGAAAAAAATACTAACTTATGAATATTAGAAAGCTATCTTAAAAGGACAAAAATTAAAAAAATGTCAACTTACATAAAGGAAAAGTAAAATTAAAAAAATAAACTTACACAAATAAAAATGAAAAAATATTAACGTATATAAACAAAAACATAGTTAATTTTTTTCAATTTGATACAAGTAAATTTAAATATACTAATTTGGTCTTTATAGTTGTAACTTTTTCTTTCTATAATTTGGTCCTTGTTTGTGAGATCACTGCTAACGTTGTTTGTTGGATCAATTACGTGGCTTTTGAGTGTGGAGTTCTGTATACGTGACTTTTCATGGCGCCTGTGTTTTGAGGGAAGGCGCGTTTGTGACGTTAGGGAAGAGATTATTTAGAGAAGAAACCCAAGAAAAAGTGGATCTTCACCTACAATCCATGAGCACCATAGGTGGAGTTGTGGTTATTGAGCCTCTTTGTATACAGGGATTAGAATTATTTTTTGAGAGTTTTTATTGAAAAATGTATTATATTTCTGATAAAGAAATTCTCAAAAATATTTTTATTTTGAATCCAAACATGTTTATTATCTTTGGTGACAATTCTTTTGGGTGGTGGTTTATTACGATCATAGAAGGTTTAGGGGTTGGTGAACACTAAAAATAGTAACATGTAGTCAAGAGCATATAAGGCAATTTCAATGAGTAGTAATATGTCATTGTTGAACAAATGATGTTAATGTGATTTTAGATTTTACGGCCATCACCAAATGGGATATAAAAAAACTAACTAAAAAATGTAATTTAAATAACCTTTTGATTCAATAGTTACACTTATTTTTTAATTTGGTACTTATAATTTAAATTATATTTTTAAGATAAAGTCTTATATGTATCTCATATGTTGACATGTATGGTTGAATTTGAATTTCTTAAATAAGTTGAGTTTGACAAGTTGTTAATACTGTTGAATTTGGATTCTTTAAATAGGTTTTGAGTTTGAGTTTTATAAATGACAAAAAGTGTTATCTCATATTTTTTATTTTATTTGAAGATAATAATTTATTTGTTGTTTTATTTTAAAATAAAAATTATAAAAAAATAAAAATTATGTCCTTCTACCTTTGAAACTCTATCTCTATTCACTCTCTTTTAATACTTTACATTAACATCATATCTAAATTTAAATACTTAGAGGTCTCATTAGCATTTTTTATACATGAAGTATTTTCGGTTTAAGTGTTTGTTGGATCATCATAGTGTAATTTTTATAAAAAATGTGTTTATGGGTTGAAAATAAATAGTATTTATAAATCTTTTAACCTCAATTTTTAAACAATGTGAAACTTTATAACTACTAAAACAAGTCTCCAATCAAAATTAAGGAATAAAAGTTTTGTAACTCTTTCTTCTGACACCAATGTTGGGTTGAATTTCAGTGCCTTTACTTGGTGTAGTAGGCAATCAACTATATTAAAAGGAATAATTTGTATATTTTTCCAAGTCCTCATGTTGTTCATTAACTAGGTAGTGATGACGCCCTTGGTAGAAAGATTACATAAGAGAGGGAGGGGAAAAGAACAAGGTGATGATCCAAATCCATTTAAACAGAACTGAAGAGGGGAGAATGATGAGTGAATGCACTGATTACAGTGGAAGGTGGCCAAATGAATCATGATATTGAATGAAAGTGGGACCTTTAGGGTTTGATATGATGCTAAAGTTGTTGATGCCTGGTCTGCCATGTGACCCACATCGTACATAAAATCAATTCATAATGGGCTTCGTCTGGGCCGTAATTAGGGCAATTAATTTCGTGACAAATTACTTGCATTTTGTTTCGACTTATTTTTCTTTCCTTCGGGTCCACTTTCCGTACAATGAATCACTTTCTCTCTACTTTTTTCAGTGCAATAAATAACCTTTAAAAATCTTTAACTTTCAACTAAATTTATTCTTTTGGAAATGAGAATTTTTAAGATAACATGTTTGAAATAAATTAGGATTATTGGTGGTTTTTTGGTTCATGTAAAATTCACGATCTTTTGTTTTTATTCTTGATTTTTAAAATCCTATTTTTCATCCTTATTATGCAAAACGTCCATCTCCGAACTTGCCATATTATTAGGGATGAAAGTTGAACGCAAGGACAAAAAATAGAAGTTTTACAAAGTTAGAAGTAAAAACTAAAGATTGTCAAATTTACATGGACGTTATTTATTTGCAAAAGTTTTAATTCATCAAAAATATTAAAAAAAAAAACAACACGTTCTTTATTTATTAACAGAGAAATCACGTTATTTAATTAAAAAAAGATTTATATTTCTTACAGAGATAGGTCGTGATATTTATTTACTTAAAGATAGATAGGTCACGATCCAAAATTTTTTAAAATTATTACCTTCTTTATTTGCTTCTTTTCTCAATTTTGTCTATTTATTATGCTTTATAAAGATATTTGAATGAATATTTAATTTAAGTACTATTGTATTTTCAATCAATATTTATTTATCAATTTTTCATAAATTAATTAAAGTGTGGGTAATGGATACGAGTATCAATATTTAGGTACCAATCAGAAAATTAAGAATTAAAATTAGTATATGTGTAAGTATGAATTCGTATACGAGAATTTTTGGAAAGTCTAGGTATGGAGAGACCCTATCCAATTCATCTCTACTTGTAACAATGTTGTTAGTGAATTATTTGGCGAAAAATTTAAAATTTTATGTAATATTGATTTTAGCAAATCAATATATATAACTTTATGGTTTTCACCGTCTTATCTCATCTTTTTTTGATTCTCTAAGTTTTTAGCTATCTTTTGATAGCAAATTTCATCAAAACATTATAGTCCTTTTTTTTTTTTTTGGTATTATATAAACCTTATTTTACAACTTGTATACGACGATCCTATTTTTTAATGTCAAACCTTGTTGCATAAAAATGGATTTGCGAAAAAGTTTGAAAACACGATTCACCTTTCTTTTTTTCTTTAATGTTTTTCATAGTTTTACATATAAAAAAAATCTAAAAAACTACTTATATAGGACTAGAATAAAGTTCATAAATAATTTGAAATTATACTATTTGTCAGTAGACCATGTTAGGTAACAAAGGTTCAATCTTATTGTGATATTGTCTTTTGAAATTCATTTTTTTGTTGTAGACTTTGCTTTTATGAGCAATACTAATTTAATGGTTCTATCTTCTAAGAATGTATTTGTACAAAAAAGATTTACAAATGGATTTTTTGAAAATCGGTTTATAAAAAAAATTAATTGACTATAAATGATTTTAAAATTAGTGTGAGAAATATATTTTTTTTAGCCAATTCTAAAAAAGATGTGTGAACTATATCTAAAAAAAAGTATAAAAATATCTAATTAAAAATCATTCTCCAAATGAGATATGCCAATGCTAGTAGATAAAAGTAGACATGATCATCATGATAAAGTTTGTTATGTAAGATTAATCCATATAGCTAAAAGATCTATTGGGTTAGTAAATAATTTCTTTGTCTCTACCTAAGTAGAGTAGAACCACACCCTCTTTTTTCCTATCTCTATTTTGATGAGCCAAAATCAAAGTTTTAATCTTTTATTGAGTAATCATTTTGAATAAGTCTTGAATGAACTCCACAAAAGCAACACTCTCCTCATTAGATGCATGGGACTTGGTGTAACAAACTGTATAATAACCATGAGTTTTTGATTGTTCAGGAACCGGGAATAAAAATGATGCTGCAAGTATAGATCGTAAAAATTTGCCTATAAATCAGGTTGGTAGTAAACATCTTCAGTGTCCAACCCCAAATTTGTGAATTTTTCTTTCTTCTTTGCCTCAATGTCATTGATTTCAGCATGTAAAACACTTTTCCAATATCGTCAAATCATAATTTATCGTTAATATAATTATTAAAGTAATTATTATAAAAGTCAACAAACTTATCAGGATGAGTTGTGATTCAATGATGAAAAATGTCTAACATAATCAAATAAGTTAAGTAGTCTTTAATAGACAATTTTTATCCACCATTGGATTCATCTTATCTTTGTTGGTGTACTATATATTTTTCACAATGAAATATTTCTCACTCAACCCTTTCTCTCCACTTTCTTCATCTGTTATCCCCAACATCCGAAATCAAAACCTGTCAAAATCGTAGATGTGGTCGTTCCCTCGTCGTTGTTTATGAAAAATAAATTTATCTTCATAATCTAAAACTAAATTTTAGCAAAATTCAATTATAACAAGATTCTAATAACTTCTAAAACCACTACGATATTGTGAGATGGAGAAGAAACACCTAAAACAACAAGAGGGAACATCATATTAAACAAATAAACCACCAATCTCAACAAATGATACTATATGTACCCATAACTAAAGTTATTAGAATGAGAAACATGTTTGGAGTTCGCATGACATTGATTTGCGCTCAAACATGTCTAGAGATGACGAATCAGATTCGAGATCTTGCTATTGAATCTGAGAGGGGGTGAGTCGTCGATGCTGGTGAGATCACCAGAGAGAAGCGAGGGGCTACTAAATGGTGGTTGGAAGCATTGCTGGAGATGGGGCAGATGAAGCACCAAGTGGTGTGTAATATGATAGGATTTCGAGTGAGGGAACGACAAGGAGTGAGTATGAAGCCAATGTGGATGGTGGTGGAGACAATGAATCCATTGTGGCTGGTGGTGTTTCAAATGGACAAAATTAGGAGGGGAAATATAATCCAATATATGAAATGTATGATATTATTATGTACACCCAATAAATCCAACGGTCCATAAAAATGGTCCACCAAAGACCAACTAACTTATAGGACCATGCTAGACGTTGTCTTGGAGCATGATGTTAAACTTTTTTAAACTATAATTTTGTTTCTTTTTTATAATTATACATATTATTATGAAGTGATATCGGGTCGTCATTTTGGGCTGGGCCTGTTTTGAGGCCCGTTTAAGATAGCCCGACAACATGATTCGCCTGTGCATAGCATAACAAAAACATACATAAACCTTGTTATGTTCTGCCGCCACCAGCAGGATCGCGAATTCGTGTTTGTTTCCGAAAACCCTTGTCTCTGAAATCAACAACAAAGTCGTGAAGTGCACTAAGCGAAGCAATTGCAGGCGTGAGAATGGGGAAGAAAGCAAAAGGGTCAAGGAAGGGTAAGAAGGCATGGAGGGCTAACATTAGCACCGAAGAGATCGAAGATTTCTTCGAGAAATCAACAAAGGACGCTCTTTCTGGTGGCTCTCTCCAAGCCGTTTCTAGCGATTCCCTCTTTTATGAAGACAAGTCCAAAGGTATTTCCTTTATCTGTTTCTCTCTCTTTTTTTTTATCGGCCAATGTTAGTTGTTAAATGTTAGTGTATTTGTTAGTGGAGGGATTCGAACCCACGACCTCTCCCTCCCACCCTTCCTTCCCCTCTTCACTTTTTTCTTAACCACCCAAGCAACCTTATATCTCCCTTTATCTTTATCTGTTTCTCTTATTTGGGTATGCTTTTGATTTTATCGTAACCATTGGTTTGTATCTGAAAATCTTGTTTTTGATAACTGGTTTTGTGGTGAGTGGTGACGTCTAAATTATTCAAAACAAAAACAATTGGAAGGTGAACAATTATAATTAGTTGTGTGATTTGCATATCCTTGTATCAGTATATAATATAATATGTTTTTTTTAGTCAAAAGTTAAACATCATGCATGTTATGCTTGGTTTTTGCTAATATTTCTAACTTTGGGGTATAAGCTGCTCACAGGTTTATATTTTTTATCCAACCCAAAGTCCCAAACATTTCTTATTAACTATACAGTGTACACTTTTTTTTGGGTCATACATTTTAACTATACACTTGAAAACTAGGCATTTTCCCACAACCAAAAACCCACGGTGAAAGGTGAAATCCTGAGCCAACAGGACACAGGCCTCAGTACAATGGTAGATAGAAAGAGATCTCTGATATCCTATATTATAATTGATATTTTGATAGCTGAGGCATATGCCGGCCCCAAACCATGCAAGTCTAGTTCAGGACGCAAAAGGTAGATTTAGTGTTAATAGCAACAAGATGCAAGTTAAAGTAATTTGGGTTTCAATATATTGATTGATGTGTTGGCTTTTTAGTTTATTCTGTGCGCCTCGATTTTCGATAATCATTTCCAGAGATTTTTGTACATAGTTTGTATTTTATAGTATTTTGATGGAAATGATAAGACTGGGGAAAGATGAAGGAAAATGGGTGAAATAGCATAGATAGTACCTTAGCAAGATATCTCCATGTGCTTCATTTTATGAGCTAGCTCCAGTGTTGGACATAGAAAACTTTATACATCCATGGCAAAACCTATAAAACAATGCAACAATCTCTGATCACTTCTCCTCAAAATAACTGGCTGCTTCTTCGATGTGCTTGGAACTGTATACCTTGTGAGAACATAGCAGTCTGGCGTTGTAATGTTTGTATAGTGGTTCTGAATTGTTTCTGTAATTCCAAACTAAAATTTCTTATAGAAGTTAATGGTATATTCATTGTTTGTTTTTTGCACGTGCAAGTAAACCTCAGAAATGTTTTGCTTAGAGAAAAGATCAAGAACATGATTCAATAGCCTTGTTCCTGCATAAGTCCCAAGTTTCACATCACAAAACTTGCATAGTTTATAATAGAGCGTGCATAACAAGCTTAAAAGGAAGTGATAAATTTTGAACACAAAGTCTGTTGCAAGATGTAAATTAAAATGTTCCCAATATGGAGCTTGCACCTTATGACAAACCATTTATCTGTATGTGGTACTGAGACATCCACACCAAGAAGTCATTAACAAAAATGATCAATTAAACTTCCAATCACCAGGGAAAGATATTCATATTATTTCTTATCAATACCAATTACCAAGTCCACGGTAAGGTGCTAAAACACCTAATGTCATGATGTAAACCAGAATTTGCCCCCTACCTTCTTCTCCAACACAAATATCACTATAGTAAGCTGAAAGACCAAGGCAAAGTAAATCAAAATGTTGGTGTGGTGTGGGCTTGCTGTTGCGGCAGGTGCAACTGCGTTCTTTAGCAGCTGCTTAAGGTATTCTAGCAACTGTGATCTCCCTCCTACTGCCGCTGACTACATATTCCATCTGCTATCTCTGCCAAATGTGAGGCTGCATTTTCATTTTCTAACATCAACATCAATAACACCTTTAACCCAATTTAATTGGGGTCGGTGGTAGATGAATCCAGTGATAGATCGGAAAAAAGACAAAGAAAGAGAAAGGGAGATGGGAAGAAAAAGGGAAAATAAGACAAAAGAAAGGAAAAATAAGCTAAAATAAAAAAAGGGTGAAATGAGCCATGTGTCCAATTTATTTATTTATTATTATTATTATTATTTTTTTTTTTATGTTTTGGTTTGTCGGGCTTCAATTTGAGTCCAACTTAGTTTTTTGCTATCCCCTTTAGCGGTTTTGGGTACACAACGCTATTCGAGATTGACTAATTTGGTAGAAATAACCAATTATGATTATTTGAATGTTTCTGGCTACATTGTAGAGTACTAGACTTTGTGTTTCTAATGTTTATGTTTGGCTGTTTGTTATAGAAAAAACTGTATTGTTTGATTTTCTTTTCTCCAGAATGGGTCTACAACTTTGAATTCTTGTTGATCCTTGGATAGTTGGTGTTTTCCTAATTTGATTATGCGATTAAACTGCTAGATCTTGCAGTGAAGAAGAAGATTGAGAAGCATAGGGAGAGAGTGCTCCGATGTGATAGCCTGCTACAGAAAAACCAGTTTGTTAAGCCTGTGCCATCTTCTATTCTGAAGAAGTGTTCTAAAAACCGTAATGTGGCCTCTAAATCTAATATGAAAGAGGTCAATCAAGATGGTGATAAGGTCAGTAAGTTGTCCATTAATGCAGAAAGGATGGACTAGTAGTAGGAGCTGGCTTTGTTTGAAATGATCAGCTGCAATCCTATGTGGACAAAATGGAGCATTTATTTTTTGCTTTACATCTCGAACCTTATTTGGAATTTGTTTTTGTTAACATTTATTGCTTTTAATAATCTTTTTCAGGATGATTCTGTTGTGTTTGATCTATGGGGTGATAAAGGTACCTTGTATGTTAAGTGATTTAAAGTTTTGGTTTACTTTGTTTTAATTATGAGATGTTAAACACAATACTCTTTGATATTGTCATGCAGGTGAGGATAACAAGAAGGTGAAAAAGGTATACTTTATAGCGGTGTCCATTCTACTCAATAGATTTTATATTGCATTTTATCTTTGCTGCACTTACAGTGTTAGTTGATAATATGATATCTACCTGTTCAACAGGTATCAAAACCTGCTCTTATTCCAGCAGTAGAGGTTGATCCACCAGGCTGCTCTTTCAATCCCTCACATGAAAGTCATCAGGTTGTTTCTTAAGAAATGATGCTTTCCCCTGCTATTTGTGTTATTTTTTTTTTTTTTGTTATGCATCTTGATGAACAATTTTAAAAACTTATCCGTTAAATCAGGATACATTAGCTTCTGCCGTTGCGGAAGAAATGCAAAAAATCTACAAAAATGAATTGGGCCCTGAACCAGTGCCATTAACTGTTCCTGGAGAAGCTATTGCTGAAGAAGATGTGAGTCTCATTCTATTTATTTATATAATTATTGGAGGGTGAAATCCTTGTATGACTTCTGTCATTGGTCTTGCTTTTTCAATAGTCTACTTTTTTGTCAGATGTATTTTCTTGATGTGGACAATGGGAGTGACAATGATGAAAGTACTCTTGAAAATGAAGGTGAAAATGAAGATGGCACATTGGAGAAAAAGTGAGCTATCATATACAACTTCATGATATTTCCTTGTTATTATATTTATTTGTCAATATAGATTGCCCATCATGTCAAATAACATTTTGTTCTATTTTTTTCTCTTCCTCTTCTCATTGTTAAATTTGAATGTTGACATTCAAATGCATATTAATGATTGTTTTAAGTATCTATTGAATTTGTAATCTTTTATTTGTGGCTCTTAACATGTACTCAATAGGTTCTCTTTCTAATGGTAATTAATTAAATTTCTTTGATGCATAATTTCTTTTTTCTTCTGGAGAACACATTACTATTTTTGGAATAAACATTGTGTAAATGTTATTGATTTCCTAGATAATCTCCTTTTGATCACTGCATTATATATACTTGGTGTATTTGCATTAATATAAGTGTTTTCTAAACATCTGATGTATTCTTGTTGTTTGAATAATCATGGACAGGCTTATTAAAAGCAAGAGAGTAAGTAGAGTTGAGTTGAATAAGAGAGCTAGGCGGAAAGAACAGCAGAGAAAAGAAGCAGAAGCTAAAAAGATAAAGGAATTGTCAAAGGAAATTGATAGGTAATATGACTCCTCTCTCTCACTCACTCGCATCACAATAAAAGATTATTTTTAAGCATCTTTTGTTCTTCTGGTTACAGCATACCGGAAATTATTCAGGGAATTGAGGAAGAAGATGAGGAAAAGAGGAAAAGACATCTTAGGCGACAAGTTGCTAAACAGGAGATGTTAAAGACACGCCCACCACGCTTAGGAAAGCACAAGTAAGTAGTCTTTTGTGTATATCTTAATTTACTTCCATTGCCATAATTAAGGGGATGGATGAGTTGTTAAGTGTTATTCAATGTATTAGAAAATCATTATCATTTCATTGTAGTTTTTGTACAATTAAAAACTACCACTTAAGTTTTTGTGGAGCTTCTGTTACTTGTGCCTTAAATAAAATAACACAGTTATGATTGTTTACAAATGTATGTTTATCAATTTCTTTCTTTATAACAACAGGTTTGAGCCTGCACCTGTTCAAGTTTTACTTAGTGAAGAGATAACTGGATCCATTCGGAAGCTCAAGGTAGGCTTGTGTTCTCTTGCTATGATTTTGATTATTTTGGTATCTCAGTTTTATTAAGCATGCAAGTAAATTTTCCTACCCTTGTTGGTTCGTATTTAGGGTTGCTGCACCCTTATAAAGGATAGATATAAAAGCATAGAAAAAAGAGGATTGATTGCTCCCGCAAAAAGAAAAAGGTTAGTTCAAACTTCTGCTGTTTTATCAAACAGATTTGGTTGAGGGGTTTGCATTTTGTTTATGGAGAAATGTGGATCATGTACTGCAATGAATAGTTACCATCTTCTGACTTGTTTACCCCTTGCTTCTTTCTGGCACAAGGGTTTGTATAATTTTACTAACGAATTTGCTGCCATAGCCTTTTTCATTTGGAATTTGATTACAATGGACCAGTGCATTCTTTTAAACAGAATTAAATTAATTGATGATTTTTCTTCCATAACGTTGTGTTTTATGGACATATATGCATGCAAAGCTTTGATCTTATTATATGTGTATGCATTATTGTACAGGAATTAGAAGAGTTGTTGGCAACCAAACTTATGTTGCTCCAAAAATTCTGGAGGCATTGATGTATGGTAAGAAGAGAAGTGATGGATGAAATACCTATATAGTTTTTCTAAAGGATTGTTTGTCAAGTGTTTGGTTTAATATCTTGTGTATTATTTTTAATATCAATTTATTTAGTAAGTAGAAATGTCCACATGTATCAGAACTCTTTTTTGCATCGTTATATTACGAAAGAATTTGTTCAGTGTTATTTAATAATTTTAGACATCAAATATCCAATTGAATTGTTTTATGCCTCCAAGATGAGAAAGTTGAAGGCTCTTGCTGCTGTGACGCTGACGCTGGTGGCACTTTACTACCGTCTTAATTTTATAGACAAACTTTTATCCAAATTATGAGTGCATTAATGGCCATAAATCAATAAAGGACCTTCTCAAGTTCAACTTGATCATGTAGAAGAAAGTCGCCATCCCTTATTTCAAATCCCCAAAGGACTTATAAATACCATTGAGCTTGTCCCTCATCGCACGGAATCCTGTCATTTTACTGAATTTTTTTTGTGGTCAAAGCATCTATCTTAAGTATAATGATCATCCACAACCTCTGACTGGTAACAATTGGTTGTTTACTTCAAACCTCAATTGTACTAATTCTCAATTAGTAGACCTTTTATTTTTATGTTCCAAAAAATGTTTTGAAAGAATTTTGTTTTCTTTGATTATAAAGGGGTTTTCGAAAGAATTTTATCCCTAAAAGATTAATTTGGTTCATGAAAGATTCAGCATTTTTTCTTACCATATCTTTAGACAATTTGTAAGTAGCTAGATAGATGATCCTTATGTGTAAACTTAACAAAAAAAACACAAATTTTTATATTAAATAATCAAATTATTTAAAAATAATATACATATTTTGAATTTTCAATATATCAAATCATTTAACTATTTAGTTAATATTTTTTTCCTATTTTATTAATAATATCGTAATGACACTCTTCAATAAAAAAAATCAATTTGATTCCTTAGGACACGTAAAAAAAAAGAAGAATTTGTTAGGAACTAATCACGTGTTAAAAGTAAGGAAAAAATGTCTGATAAATTAGTGTCTCTAGGATGCCAAATGACATGTATCCACATATCCGTCCTACGGATTTCAGTATTTTAATTTAAAGGTATCAGTAATATTGTAATAAGTTGCCTCAAGTCCTCACCCCATAAATACCCACAATTTAACATTATCTAAATGATTTTAATTATATATATATATATATATATATTAATTGTTGACCTACAAACTAAAAATTAGTTCAAGATTTATGTTTTCATTCAACTAAAAGAGCGATAATTTCACTACAAATTAAAAATGCTTTAGTGGCATTTGTGGCGCTCATCAGAAACTGCCAGAAAATGTTATTTTTACTATAACAAGAATAAACGTTATTGCCTTTTATTTAATGTAGTTGGAGAACTCCTTTAGTTTTTTATTTGATTCTGATTTTTTTTTAAATGAGAAATTCTTATGTCTTTAAAGTATTCTTTATGGATTTTAGTGTCTCAAATACGTTCAAGATAATGAGAAGGGTTCATATATTATAATTTATCCGGTAGGTAATTGAATATAGGGAGACAAAATATTATCAAAGAAAATGAAAGAAAAGAATTGAAGAGAACAAAATATAGGGAGACATATACCAAATCCATAAAAAACTATTTTAAAATTTGAAACTCCGAAACGATTTTGCAAAATGTCTCGCCTAAGAGAATTAGGAATTAAAACTGTTTCTAATCCTTTTCTTAAAGGTAAAAATTGTAAATAATTAACCAAGCTATATATAAAGTTTTATAATTGTTGACCTACAAACTAAAAGTTACTTCAAGATTTATTTTTTAAAAAAAACACAAAGACATCAGCAAAATTTATTTTTTAGTATAATTATATACTTCGAAATTACTTATTTTTATTTTGTTTTACTTTCTATTTTTTTAGAAAATATGTATAGTTTTACGATAATGTTCATAAAATTCATATATACCTGTTTAAACAACATTCATAAAGGTATATATAACAAATTTGAACAAATTAGATTCATCTTCCTCCTGTACTTTTGAACTTATTACACTCATATTTCTTTTATTTTTTTTATTACTTTGGCCTCCCTTGATTAAACAGTGTTAATTAACGTTCACATTTTTACGTGGAGTGACAAGATTGCACCCTTATCTTCTTCCTTGAATTCCAGACCCTTATCTTCCTTCCTTGATACCTCCACCTTTATCCTCACCCTCACCGTCATTGTCATCGTCACCGTCACCGTCGCCACCCTTACCCTTCTCACCGCCATAATCCCTTATCTTCCTTCCTTGAGCACCTCCACCCTCACCCTCACCGTTGTCACCCCTACCCCTCATCCACGCCGTGCGTGCTGTTGCGGATTGTAACCTCACTCGTGTTCGTGCGCGGGCACGCCGGCGAGACCTCGGTGTTCAACGACCTCGACAAGGCCGTCATGTTCTACCACGTGACAGAGCCATCCTCACTCTTAAGGACCACAACAAGAAGATTGACCGCCGCATGACGGTCACTCAGCCCTCCACCACCGCCGTCGTGTCGGAACCTACGAGGAAGCTGCCATATCGGAACCCAGCAAGTAGAGGTTTTGCCTTCTCCGTTTACAAGACCGAGGAAGGTGCGAGAGCTTCGTAATTTGGTTTTTTGTAATTGTTAAAACTTATTTGACTATTTTTGGAAATTTTAGTTTATTGGGTTGTTTTGAAGTGTGGTTGTGCTAAAATGATTAATGATGGATTTTTATTCATTTTAGGGTTTTGCTGTTGTGGAGTCTTCAGGGTTTGTCCAAAATTTTTAGCTGGTTTATGTGGATTTTGAAATTTTGTATGTTCCCTCTTTGATTCACCATGTTTCAGGTTATTGTCTTTTGGTTGGATTGAAGAAAAAGAGTGAAAGAATGAAAATTTTAAAATTTAAATCAGAAAAAAAAATGACAAGGAGAAAAGGAAAAAAATTAAAATTTTATATCTTAAAAAAAAATAAAAATCGTTAATTGTGTTTTTTTTTTTTTTCCACCTTCCAAATTATCAAAAGAAAGTGTACTCATGAAGAAGATGAGAACAATTGTATCCAAAAAATTCATTAAACAACCCATGTGCCTCACATGTGACCACTTGGGTTGGGGGTGCGAGTGTAACTAGATTGCAAAACGGAGGGAGGATTTGTGTAGGGAACAAGAATGGAGGGGATTTGTATGTAATAAGTGCATAATTGAGGAAATGCAAATGTAATATCCTCAACAAATTTTCATTCAATTGAAGACGTGACGACAAATCATTATGTGTGCGTGTCATTTTCCTTTGTCATCTTTAAACGTGCCGTACATTGATAAGTAACATAAAGAGTATATTACTTTTTTTTTAATCTAATTTAATTAAGTTTTTTTCTTCAAAAATTAAATTAATTGTTATTACAAACATTAGTTTTGTTTTCTTAACTACATCAATAAGCAAACTTAGACTTTCTTCTTTCTTCTTTTATTTCTTCTTCTTCTTCTTCTTCTTCTTCTTCTTTTTTTTTTTTTTTTTTTTTTTTTTTTTTTTTTTTTTTTTTTTTTTTTTTTTTTTTTTTTTTTTTTTTTTTTTTTTTTTTTTTTTTTTTTTTTTTTTTTTTTTTTTTTTTTTTTTTTTTTTTTTTTTTTTTTTTTTTTTT
>PYAF01005851.1:374006-386283 GCA_007407185.1 Glycine tomentella | reverse complement strand
GAAAAAAATGACCCATTCCATTTCGAAAGAAACCTGGTCCACATCATTTCATCACTCGCCTTTTCCTCTTCCAACTTCCTATTCACTTCTTCAAATTCAGCCACGTACAAATCCTTTCAAAATGCACTCTATGTCTCTATCTATATTGAGAGTAGTTAGATATTTTCCCACGACAAGGGTTAGTGCTAGCATGATGCTATTAGCATAATATATAATGTTGAGAGTTATAAATTTTACCTTTAACTAATTATGCATTCTATTTTTGTGACAAAATCCATGAAAGTATAGGCCCTAAATCACCAAAGGGCGGCCGCCAACCATTACACTCTATATATATATATATATATATATATATATATATATATATATATTTTATATAAACAACTCAATTTATATCATTTCAATATTAAGTAATTTAATTAATTTTTTTCAATGATTATTGTCTGTTGCTTAACTCACAAATATTTTATTACTCTCTTCTATATTTAATACAAAGTTAAATAATTCATGAATAATAGTTGCTTATATAAACAACTCTCATAAATTTTAAGCAAGATGACACACCAAAATAATATTTTATTGTTAAACAACTCATTAAGCAACTCCTATTGTTGATATTCTAATAAATATTATATCCATTTAAGATTATATGACATTTAAAATTTTGACACAAATATTAAGAAATATAATTTATTTGTTGAATTTCATAGAAAATATTAGATAAATTCTTAATATATCCTTTATCTTTCTAATTAATGACTTATTTACTTTTCCTATACAATACTCCCACTAAATATTAATTAAGGGTAGTATTATAAAAATATGTTTAATGTAACATTGGTTTTGTAAATAAACTTTTATTTTAAAACATTTTTTTCTCTAATACTATGTTTAGTAAGATCTTTGATGAGCTTATAAATTCTCTTGACTAGCTTATAAAATCTTTTGATCAAAATAAATTTGTTTATATACTAACTTATTTCAGTAATTTATTTTTTATAAATTCTTTAAATAACTTATTTTAATAAGCCTTATGGAAAAATAAGTTAACTTATAAACTAATATTTATGTAATGATATATTTTTTTTTAATTGCAGGGTGACATGAAATAATTTACGCTTGCCCTTCTTTCCCTTTGTCGTCATTTATTTATATACTCCAACATGAAGAGGCTGGTTAATAATTTTACTTGTTTTTTCATCTCATTAAATCGAGAAAATTTTCCACAATCCCCAACATTATTTTTGTTTTGTAGCTGAGCAACAAACAAACAAACAGAGAGACTTTCTTCTTTATGAAAAAAGCATGAATGAGTTGTAAATCATTAAATATTCCATTCAAGATGCAGTAAGTAGTAACAGTGAAAAAATGAGTCATTCCATTATGGAGCCAACTCCACCTTACAACGCAAGCCCCACATCATTTATCACTCGCTTCTTACTCTTCCGAGTTCCAACTTCACTTCTTCAAATTCAACCACAATAGGAACAACTAACAAGTAACGCTCACGCACGCTCTCACTTTTTTCCGCAACCAAGAATTCTCTCTCTCTCTTGATTCATTCATTCTCTCTCATCACACCTTGCATGGCCTCGGCGTGCGTGACGGACGCTGCCCGCGCGGCGGCGTGCAGGGACGGCGCGGCGGCGGCCCACCTGAAAGTGATCTCGATCTTCGTCATCTTTCTGACGAGCGTGGCCGGGATGTCGTCGCCGGTGGTCCTCGCCGGAATCTTCCGTGGGAAGCCTCTCTACGACAAGGCCATCGTCGTAATCAAGTGTTTCGCGGCGGGGGTGATACTCTCGACCTCGCTGGTCCACGTGCTCCCCGACGCGTACGCCGCACTCGCCGACTGCCACGTGGCGTCGCGCCACCCCTGGAGGGACTTCCCCTTCGCGGGCCTCGTCACGCTCGTCGGCGCGCTTCTTGCCCTAGTCGTGGACCTCGCCGCCAGCTCGCACGTGGAGCAGCACGCGCAGTACGCACCGGTGGAGAAGGAGGCCGCGGTGGAGCTCGGCGGAGGCGCCGGCGATGGCGACGGAGAAAAGGGTGAAGAATTTGCGAAATTGAAACAGAGGCTGGTTTCGCAAGTGCTGGAGATTGGGATAATATTTCACTCTGTGATAATTGGGGTTACTATGGGAATGTCTCAAAACGTTTGCACTATTCGGCCACTCGTTGCTGCTTTGGCCTTTCATCAAATATTTGAAGGCATGGGTCTTGGTGGCTGCGTAGCTCAGGTTAGTTTGTTTCCTTTTAATGTTTTTTAAAAAGTAAATTATCCTTAGTTATTGACCTAGAATATCTTATTTGTGCTTTTTAAATTGATTGAATAATGAAAACTCTTGGTCAAATAAAATTAATTAAGATTTTGTTGAAAGCGGATGTAGAAACTGCAAACTTCCATTCTTGTATAATCAATACTTTATTCTTCTTCGGAAGAAATATAAACCGATCTATATATATCTTAGTTAGTTAGGGATAATGCTGCTTGTTAATTAGATAAGGTAGCTTGATTTTTAATGCAATTTTTTAATATTCAAATTCTGAATGTAAAGCTTTAATTGAAAACTATAACAAGAGTATTAAGGAGCTGCATTATGTCAATTGTCTCCAACGAAACATTTATAGTTTTATTATATGTATATATATGCCCCTTTTTTATTTATAAGGAAAATAGTGTAAGTCTTTGTACCTTTGTGTTTGGGAGTTTCTAAATTTGTTTATTGCTTATTTTTCATTTTGCTTGATGCCAGCTGAGCCCAATATTTTGATATAGTTGGATAATTACTTGGTTTTCTAGTTGATTCTGATTTTTTATTTATAAAAATAATGAGAAATTGGTCTGCCTTTAACATATATTTTTAATGAATCTTAGTGTCTCAGATAGCTTTGAATATGATAAAGAAGATAAGATTCATAAGAAGGGTGTTATATTATAATTTATCCGATTGGTAATTAAGTATGGCTTTTGGGAGTAATTAAAAGGGGCTAGATTGCTTAAGGTTAGTATTTTAAATCATCATCTAAAATGATGGAGATAACGATCTCTAAACTCCCCAAATTAACGATGGGAAAGTTGGCTGATTTGAGTAATATTATGGATCACTATGGATTTTTCGATTCTGAAACCATTTAGTCTAATATTTATAGAACTTTGAAATAAATATATTGTGTTCCTTTCACATTTTTTTATTCTATTATTAAATGACCTCCCCTGTTTACCTAGCTATAGTAAAATATGAGAGTTAACTATAATATACCAAAATAGTGTATAAAATAGTGACGCGAATGAAAATTTTTGCAAGGATTTTTTTTTTTTTTTTTAATTTTGTAATACATGTCTTTGTGTGATCGATCTGTATAATCACGAGGGAAAACTACTATTGCAAATTGGAAACCGTGAATTTATGTTTGTGAGATCATGGCTTGACCTTAGAGCATGTGGTTGACCTTGTGACTGCATGTTACTTTCGGGGGAAAAAAGAGGAAAAACCGTTTAATTAATAAATATTTCATTGGTTCTTCACCTTTCAGTCCTAATTTATAACAATGTTTCAAGTATTTATAAAGTCATTCTGTACAGCATAAGGCATTAATGTTTGACTTTGATTCGTAGAGAATTGTTTAAACTAAGCTAACACCAATTAGTGTTGTGTTACCCACCCTAGCCTCTACTTCTCAGGTGTGTGAGTCGGATCGGAGATAGTGTACCAGAATAGTTTAAGTATAAATAATTTTTAAAAAAATCTGATTTTGCTGAAAAGGAGTAATTAAGGAGCCGTAATCTTTCATCCCAAAAGAGCCCCAATTGAGTACATTAAATAAACTTCAAATATTATTTCAAATTGGATACAATTATTTTTATCTTTATTTTCTTAGCTACAAGATGTTAATCCAATCCATACCTTTACATGACGATATTATTATTACAGGCGGGATTTAACTTTGGAACAATTGCATACATGTGCTTCATGTTCGCTGTGACAACACCAATAGGAATAATTTTGGGGATGGCATTATTCTCACTTACAGGTTATGATGATGGTAGCCCAAATGCCTTAATCATGGAAGGGTTACTGGGTTCAATTTCATCAGGAATACTAATTTACATGGCACTTGTCGATCTCATATCAGTTGACTTTTTTCACAACAAGCTTATGAACTCCAATCCCCATTTGAAGAAAGCATCCTTTGTTGCTCTAACACTTGGTTCTGCTGCAATGTCTATTCTCGCCCTATGGGCTTGAAAATTTTGTACCTTGCATGTTTAACTAAAAGAAAAATTAATGATCAATGATATAAGATGTACACAATAAACATATGTTTAGTAATATAAGATGTAATTATGTAGTAACTAAATAACAAATTTTTAGGGAAAATAATTAATAGAGCACTACATTTTACCTCTACTTATCATATTTACACCAAAATCTACAAGAGCATTTTTAATGGTAAAACTTATTTTGAGATCTTGAACAACTTTTTGGTGGGTTTGTAGTGTCATATAATATCCAATATCTTTTCATTTTCAATTCTAGTGATAAATCTCATTTTAAGATCTTAATTCACCTATTGTAGGTCCCACAATAGATATCATCCCTTGAAATTTCATTTAAAATTTAGTTAAAAATAAATATATGTAATTAATTATATTTTAATTATAAAAAAATAATATTAAGAAATATAAAACAAAATAATAATTTAAATATTTAATTATAATCATAATTTAAACTTGTGATTACAAAACAGTGATAAAAAACACAAACATTGACATTGAGAAACAAAACCTAAATTTCAATGTTTTTGTCACCAAAACGTTTCCAAATATGCTTAACTGAGACGTTGCATCTCCTTCTCTTTCATCTTCCTTTTGCCTGCCTTTTGTCGCATTGGGCATATGATTCATGTGGTTTTGTCACTTTTTGAAACCCTAATCGGTGTCTCCGAATTAAATGACGATGAATAATCCCAATAGCAAAAACTTTTTTCTTTTTGAACTAGTATTTGTGCATTGCTCTAACCATTTAGATTGATCTTTTAGTAGTTGCCATGAATGCTCTAAAGCAAAATCGCTTCCTTCATATTCCTTCCAAATGACATATAAATTAATCATGACATTTTTTTTCGTGTAATCGCTTTTCTTCAAATCAACAACTTGTTTGTAATGACCATTTAACTTTTGAACGCCAACATTAATTTTTTTGTCATTGAGATTTCACTTGATTCAATGTTCTCTCTCATAGATTGCCTCGAAAGTTGGGATTTTCTGGTATTCTCAACCAAAAACACTCTGTTGATTGACCATCACCGACAATTGGATCCATTGAGACATTAAGCCATGAACTAATAAGTTGTATATAATCTATAATTGAACAGTAAATTCGTATTTTATTTTTCATAGAATTCTCTCCTCCTTCCTTTAGTATGATATTTTCTAGCCCAATTTGGGTAAAAAAATCGTGGAAATTTCTTATTTCATCAGTGGAATGAGTTTGTGGACCACTAGAACTATTGGGAGGCAGACGAAACAAGGCGAAATTGTTTCACAGAATTGAATGAAAAGTTTGTGAATTGTGAGAATTTTCGATAAAAGGAGATTTATTATTTTGCATAAAATTCATTGGTGGTGGTGGTGGCATGAATGCAAAAAAAAGGAAGAGGATTTTAATAATTTTCGATTGAGAGAATCATTTGGTAATTTTGCAACAAATTGTAATAAGCTTGCCAATGAAACTGATTTGGATCCATTAAGAATGAGAATGAAAAATGGTGTGAAAAATATAATCACCAATGAGTGAATTTATAAGATTTCAAATGTCCAATTTTATAATATTTTAAATTCATTGATTAGATTCTCTAAAAACAAACAACTATCTTGGAAAATTTTACACTAGCAAACTGTTCAAAAAGCAATCATTGGCTTGATTATAGCAAATGTTCATATGGTGATTGGTGACAAGCAACACTAGGATTCTTAATTTATTTTTAAAACTTGTCACAAACAACCCTTTTCGTTCATGCTAAAACACACTCTTCTCCCTCATCACAACCTCTCTTTTCCCTCATCAAACCTTTTCATGGACAAGCAGAAAAGAAACAAACACACTCTTCTCCCTCACAAAAACAACACACACGAAGGGTGGTGCCCTTTTTCCCTTTTGCTCTCTGCCCACCCTTCCTCCCCTGCCTCTTCCTTCCACCCTCACTCTCTCTTTGCTCCCTTTCCCTTTCCTTTTTGCCCCCACCCTCCCTCTAAGACCCATCCTCCATCTCTGCTAAAGAGCTTTAGATATGTGCAAGGGAGCTCTATATCACCGACGAGGGCCACCACATTGTTCCGTCAAATCATGTCCAGGTCCACACACCTTTGTCGATGCAGATTGGGGTCTAATCGGAGCTCCATCTCGCCATTACACAACCCATCTTAAGTTCATTTTTTTTTGTTTTGTTATTTTTTAACTTGGATCTGTTGTTGATGTTGTTTTGAGAGATTGAACTTGTTGCTTTTGTTGTTTTTCAATATAATAACCTTGGCTAAATAAATAAAAGAAAAAGAAATTTAAATTTTCAATGTTCGGTCGCAAAAAGCTTTAGTGACGGAATTAGCGACAGAATTAGTGACGGCTGAAGACTCACGCTGGTAGCGTGAGATCCACGCTGATAGCGTGGGAAGTGCTCCAGAAAGCCATTTTCCACTGGAATGCCACGCTGGTAGCGTGGGCCTCACGCTGATAGCGTGGGAAGTGCTCCAGAAATCCATTTTTCACTGGAATGCCACGCTGGTAGTGTAGGAGCACGGGCTGAGGACCTATAAAAGGCCATTTTTGCGTTTTTGAAGGGAAAAAACTCCCTTTCTTCTTCCTCCTGTGACCTTTCCGCCATTGATAAGCTTCTAAGCTTCATAAAACCTTGTTTATTGACCCAAATCACTTCCTTTAAACGCCAAACTTACTATAAACATATTGTGAGCCATAATCCTTCATTTAATTCCCTAGAGAAAAACCCCAAATAAGAGAAATCCCTTTCTCAAGGAAAGTTCATAGAACTGGAGTTCGGCGAGGAACGACGACGATTCGTGGACACCTGAGCTTGGGGGAGTCGTCCTTGGGCCTTCCTTGTCGTCTTTGAGGTAAGAAACTTGAGATTCACCGTTTAATTTGTGAGTTGGGGTTTTGAGTGAATAGTAACCCACTTGTGATCGAGCTAGAATTAGTCTTGGGTCCTTTAGAAAAATGTGTTTAGAATGTTATGGTGATGAAGGATTAGCTCTCAGTTGTTGATTTGGTGAACTTTGAATCTTGGCTCTATGTGATGCATGTATAGTTAGTATGCTGAGTTACTTGACTATGTGGTGACATGCATAAGCCTTGATACTGGTGTTGATGTGCTGAGAGGCTTTTGGAACGGTATCTTGTGTGTGAGAAGAACCGTTCAAGCTTCATTATGAATTCTTGAGTTAATTGGGCTGTATAAAGATTAAAGCTCATTGGTGTTGGCTTGCACCAAGTCTTGTGATGGCTCAAGTGCCTTGATTAAGCTGAGATAGACCACTGAGGATCTGTGAGATGGCTAGTAATTGATGAGCTTGATAAACATTAAGTTAGAGGACTTAGGGGTTATGGAAAGGATTAGTATTTCCTTTCATTATAACGGCTGAAGACCATTATTAATTATTTGTTTTATGCCTGGTATAGGGCGTGATAGTGATTCTGCTGGTGGTGGTGACCACGACGCCGGGAGAACCAGTATAGCACTGAGAGCAAGTAAGCTCTTCGCCCTTGGTAGTATTTCCTTGCTTGTGTTTCACCATCCCCAGGGGGTGATGGTTATTGTATGACATGCATATTGGAAATTGGATGTTATTGCTTATTGACCATGTGATTGATGAACACTGTGATAGTGTCCTGTGACTGATGATAATTTAGATACTGTGATAGTATGTGTAATGTGCTTTTATGAGATTCTCTGGCCAGTAGAATAGGGTACTATGGATCCCCTTGGAAATGTGCCCTTGAGTGGATGATCTTCCTTGGGAAAATCCATAGGTGTCCATGTAATTCCTGAGAGAATGTGCCCTTCATTGGATGATCTTTCTCAGGTATGGGCAGGAAAAGTCCTGAGGGAATGTGCCTTTCAATAGATGATCTTCCTCAGGCATTGGAAAGAAAAGTCATGAGAGAACATGCCCCTTTAGTGGATGATCTTTCTCAGGCAATGTGGATGGATACATATATTGTGGCATTTGTGAAATATGCATGTGGTATGACTGGGTAGCTATGATGGCTAATTTATAATGCAAACTTTGATATTACATATGCATGAGAGTGAACCAGGGGGAGGAAACACCTCCAAGGACCCTGAGTTTACTGAGATTGTTATCTTACCCCTGTTGGGGATTATGTTTTGCAGGTGAGGCTCAGGAAGCAGTGTCTAGGTCCCAGGGCAAGAGGCCCGAGTAGAGGGATATGGTTCTGAAGGAACCCTAGGCATAGTGAGGAGCCTGTTGGCTCTATATTTTTTTTTTTGGATATTTTGTCTGTATGCCTGTATTTTTGGCAACTGATGAAAGAATTGTATAGTCCTGAGAAATATACTTTGTATATCCCGAGAATTCACCATATATATATATATAATGTACTTTTGATATCTGTTAATGACGTTTGATGGCGTCATTTTGTTTAAAGCTTCCAATGTGAATTATTATGATAATTGCTGCGCCATTCTGATATAAGAATATGTTAATACGCCGGATGCATACGGGGTGTTACATTCAACTTGGATGCTCTTCTATTGTTGTTGTTGTTTTTTAACCCATCTTTGTTGCCCTCTTCATTCTTAGTGAGCGTTGGTTCCCTCCACAAGCAATTAGGGAGATAGAGTAAAAAATGATTTTTCTTAGAATGGTACAGATCTTCAGAGTTCTTGTGGAAAAACGCATCGTCTACGTTGGAGATCCCAAATCTGTCTATAGTAGAAGATCTTGCCAAGACCAGATTGAGCTCGATAACCTAACTCAAGATTCAACACTAAAGATGTTCAAAGAGACATACTCAAAATTCAAGCCTATGGGACTTGGCTATTTGTGCTTTAGGTGATGTTGAGATAGTCATTTTTTTCTTACTTAAAATTACTTTGAAGTTAAAATTCAAATTCAGAACTTTAATAATTATTAATAAAAAAAGTTGTTTGATAGTTGTATGCTCCTAATTGAAGTTACCTTCTTGTTATAGCCGATAGTTGGATTAAAGTTTGAAAAATGTTTTTGCGAATTCTAATTTATAATAAGGAATTTTGATGCACCAAATGAAGAAGAAAAAAATGTTGCTTTTAGACTAAAAACACTTTTAGATTCGTTAAAAATTATGGTATTGGATAAAACAAATGTTTTTGATTTGAAAATTGTCAGGGCACAACACAAATCAAACACATGAGAACATGACAAAACTCTAATTTTTGTTACTCAAAAAATTATGGGACAATTTTTTGTCCAAAGTACAAAGTATTAAAAAAACACATATATCTCTATGTATATCTCTTTAATAACAAAAAAATAGTAACTAACCACATAATCATTTTAAAAAGGAAATATCATTTTTCTTTATTTTAGTCTATTTCTATTGTTTTATTCGGTAAACTCATTAAATTTGATATCAATTGCATTAAAATAATTAATATTAAATATTTTAATAAATTTTATATTATTTTTTTTGTATTGTCCATTGTTCGTCAAACAATATACAAAATAAAAATTTATCCTATAACTTATGTTTTTTATTGAATAAGACATGTATTTGGATATTTCCTTTCAACTTAACAAAAATTGATTTTTTTTCATATATGCACGAATAGTTGAAGGGAACTCTCCAAAGCCATAATTTTAATGAATTAAATGGAGCATTAGGCTTTCTTAGCTCTAGTTCAAACATGCATATTATCATTTGCTCGTGAACTCTTTTTTTTTTTAATTATACATTTAAATTAAGAGTTTTGACTGCTTTAGAAATCACGAGTCGGAATCCATATAAATGGAATTACGTTAAATATTACATGAGAATTTTGCCACCCTAATAAATCAATCATATATGATTCGATCTAAATTAGTTGAAATTCAACATAATTTACAAGTAGTAATAATCTTAGATATAAATAAATAAATAAATAAAAGTATGTTGTGTATAGTGTTAAATTTGGTGTAAAATAAAAATGCATAAAGACAAATAGTAGATAGACATTATGCTTTTCCTCACATTTAACGTTATCTTCAATTCTCACATTAGTAAAATAAAAACGTATAAAAGCTAAAAGTGAACGAACATTAATTAGGGTAAAGTAATCCAGAAAGCTAGATGCTAAACCAACCTAGAGAAGTAATGCGGTACCACTATTTGCCAACGCAATTTAAACTATCACAGTACTTTATTTTTATTTTGTAAACAATTTGCTTCTTTGGAAGTTTTGTTGAAAGTATATAGTATATACACAGATTCCTCTAATTTTGGTTGAATTTGAGATCCTATGATTTTAATTCCTAGTTCTGGATCACATGATCCTGTTTTTGTGGCGTGAGGGGAATGAGTGATCCTCCTTGGTTAAACAAAGTGGGCTGTGTAGTGGGCCTGTGCTGCATTATCTTTTGTTTTTTTTTTTTGATAAAGGGTATTTGTGTAGCTGAAAACGGATGTGGTAACGAAAGAATGAGAGAGAGAGAGAAAAGTAAAACAAAATTGAAGCCATTAAATTTATTGATTCTTTAATTTAAATTTTGTCATTATTATTATATAATTAAAATATAATAAATTTTGGATTTTCTATTAACTATAAATAAATTTATTTGTAATTTTTTACTTTTTTATAAATTAATTTTAGAACTAACTCACAAAAATTCAATAGAAATAAATCGAAAATGGATTAGTTCGAACTAAATGCAAAAAATGATTTTGAATGAATTTTTAATTTAATTATATTATTTATTTTTTTGTCATTATTAGTATTGACAAATATTTCAGAAAAAAATAATGAAAATGAAAAATAATTTGAATAAATAATTGATTATATATGGTTTTTGGTTCATGACAATTAAATCCTGCAAGATTTTACGTGATAATTAAAGTTTTCTTGTGTGAGACATTAATTCTTTTTATATTGAATTATACTTTACAATAGTTTGTTTTTATAGGACTCTAAGATACTTGAGTACCCACCCGTAACGTGTTTTATTTTTTATTATAGTAAATTTTTTAGGTTTTTAATTTATAAACACATGTTCCGATTATGTATATACAAAGTTACAATAATATCTAAGAGGGTGTTGAACAATTTTTTTATATATTGTATAATTGATTAATTGATGATTGATATAATTGATGATTGTTAATTCATAGCAAGAATACAATTTAACACGTAGAAAGTGAAATATAAGTCACTGAATTATGATATTAAAAAATGGCTATGCTGAAATAAAATGTTTGGAAAGGAAATTAGACTTGATTGGAATCAAGAAAAAAATAACATTGATGCGTCAAATAATTAGTGGGAAAAATCTTGGTAGGATTTAATAGAAAAGAATCTAAAAGTGTGTTTATTATTTTTCTTGTGTTGTCTTTAATCATTGAGTCCTTTATAATAGAAGAACATGAAACAACACAATTACATGAGAATGTTTTAAAATTTGCTTATAAAATGATTATAATATTTGCTCATGGCACACTTATTGATAAACATGCATGAATATCATCTTCGAATATTTTACCTAGGGATATAAAAAGTTGGACACACATGAGAGTGAGTTCAGGTGACAATGAAGACTCAAGTGTTGGTGGAGATGTTGGGGGAGCCAATAATGACACATGTATTATTGTTAGATGGTAATTAAGCAGAAAATAAATAGTACTTAAACAATTACAATAGAAGATTACTTGAAGCAATTAAGTCTCACACAAAAGATATTAAGTCAATATTTATGAACATCCAATTTTGTCTGACATAAGCACAAATATTTTTTTGTCCCACAACTTCTTCACTTTTATCACATATCAAATTTACATTCAAAAAATATATGGCTATTTTTTTTTTACGAATGTAATAGCTTGAATTCGTAAGCATATGTTTAAGCCTGGATTAAGCATGTGTTAAGCTTAGGATTAAGCTTATAACTGAGGAAATATTCTTAGGCCTTGGAATCCCTTGATAGGAGGCTTAAACGCTTGAGAAAGAGTGGAAATAAGCTATTCTGGCCTTCGGCGCGACACACGTGAAGTGTGGCGCGACCCGCGCC
>PYAF01005851.1:342126-373906 GCA_007407185.1 Glycine tomentella | reverse complement strand
GGAAGCCACAGACCTGGGAAGGAGCTGCGAGCTGACACCTTACCATGTAAGTTCAGCGTTTCTTGGGGATGAATTCCCGCTTTGGTTGCACACCACACTCCAGGGGAGTGATGGTCATATTCATACTGCATGCATTGGTTGTTGCATTCTGTTGAGACCTTATCTATCTTATACTTGGTTATGCTGTGATCTGTAAATGACATTGAGTGTAACTCTGCCATATGCTGAAGGCATCGAGTGTAACTCTGCCAGGGCATCGAGTGTAACTCTGCCATGTGTTTAGGGCATTGAGTGTAACTCTGCCATCTGTTGCGAGCATTGAGTGGAACTCTGCTCGACTTGTGGGCATTGAGTGTAACTCTGCCATGGATGTGAAATTGATCTGATATGTATAATTATTTGATGGTTGTATTGTGAATTGTGAGCCAGGGTGGGAATGATTTCCCAGGAACCCTGAGCTTACTGAGATATGTTATCTCACCCCGTGTGGGGCTTACATGATTTCAGGTGATCTTACTGGTAGAGAAGAACAGTCCCAGGGCAGGAGGCCCAACTGAGACTGGACTGCTTGCTTTTGGAGCTAGAGGGCTCTGTTTTGTTTTCTTTTGGATGTAGAGTTCTGTACTCTCTCATGGAGGGTTGATATTCTTTTGTACCACCACGGGATGTGTGGTGTGGACTGTAGATACTCATGTGTATATGTACAGAACTTGTTATATATATGATATGTAACTTTTCCCTGAGTACCAGTGTCTTATATCTGTTATCTGCCTGTATATTTAAGTTGTATGAACTTTGATAGATAATTTGAGAAACTGGATCAGCATGAGTTTGTATTGTATTTTACAATTTTGGTTATTCCATACATAATGAATCAAGAGAAACGATTCTATGCTTCCGCTGAATACTATTTTATGTTTCTTACGCGCTAACCTGATATTATTAATGTTAACGCACCGGAGGCCTACGGGGTGTTACAACGAACATCTCATTTTATCCACCTATTTAATTCATATGCATCAAAATGAGCTTTGGTTCATTGTTTTAGATCAAACTGTGTTGTGTGTAGTTTCATTTTCTTTGTTCATTTCTTTTTCAATTTAATCAAAGTCAAATTGTGTTCGATTAATTTGAGATGCATTTCGAGAAGTGAAATAGGGATGTTGAAAAAAAAAGAAATGTAATAGAAATGTTTGCATTCATCTATTCTCTTTCTGAATGACCTTCAATAAGAAAGTGGTGAGATTTGTGGCCATTGCAACAATCCTTTTTTAGCTATTCTCTTGGCAAAAAGGTCATGCAGGAAGTCACACTAATACCCCTTTTTTCATGTAAGTATATAACCACACTTGTCTTTCTTTTTCTAAGTCATTATATTGATTTTCATGTTTTAATTTATAGATATGTTGTTATTGCAAATGGAGTAATGTCCATGTACGAGCTCATGGTGTTCTTTCTCCCTGATGGGAGCTAGTTGTGGAATTTCATTTTTGATATATAGATCTGGTATAAATAAATTTTCCTTTTTTTTGCCTGATCACTCATGTTTTATCACTAATTTTGGTTCTAGTTGTTTTATGGATGAACAACTCATTCTTATACTTCTTGCAAGGACTTCATGGCTCAGGCTCTTGTAGCTCGAGGTTCAAATTATGTAAGGTTCGTAATTGAGCTCGAGGCAAGGATGACAGGTAAGGACCCAGTGACTCAGGCTCTTGTAGTTCTTATCACTTGCTTTCTTGCAAAGATAACCTACATTGTTTTACTCCTCGATGACATCTTTGTGCTGTTTAACCATGATGTTGAAGATTTTTCCTCCTAGAGTCTTTGGGTAGAGCATTTGATTGTGCTTATGTTTGCTTATTATGTGATGTTTTATGTTTTAATCTCTTGATGACATTGAGAGATATGTATGCGTTTTAAAGGAACATACTTGTGTGTTATGTTAGACTTGTTTGTCATTTTAGTTATTTTTTAAATACATTAAGACTGTTTGATTAAGGTTTTCAAGAGCAGTTATGTGTATTGTAAGTACTTTATCTCTTATTAGCTAGAGTAGTTCCTCATCCTCCAATTACAACATGATTATTAAAGTTTGAGAAAATTTTAAAGTTTTAATAAAAAAGTGCAACATAAATGCGTTGGAACGCAAACACACGCACACATATGCACATATTAGAACAACTTGATTATAAAGTATTAATAAATAATTTTGTAAGTTGGACATCTAGAAAATTAATATAAAATTGATAATTAATATTATTTTAAATTTCTCTAAAAAATTGGCCTTAGGCCCCTAAATATCTAGACATAGCCCATTGCAATGCAAACCCATTAAAAAGTCATGATTAAGTAAATTATATATTAGTTAATGATGTAGGCTACTGAGAAGTGTGATAATTTGTGTATGGTATCTAAATTTTTTTAGCCATTGGATTAATGTTTGGTACATTATTTTATTTTGGACTTACCACACCCTATTATTCCTCTCATGTTATGATGCACCCTCTACATTAAATCACTCCAATGATAACTTCTTCTACAAATCTTATATCACTTCTATGCAACCAACAATGACGTTAGTATCCCGAAATTGGCCCCCACTCTTATCACTCGAGACAATCATCCCCAACCGTTCGATCTCCCACTGAATGCCATCAAAAACGGTGCTTCCACATTGATCCATGTGCACAAAATACCCTCATTAGATCACAATCACCCATTCGTACAAGTTACTTATAACAACATCAACAAACTTTCCATATCATAAAGGAGAAGTTTGGTCATGGAAGCACCCATAAGACAATAGAAAACTATAACAACAACGACGAAACCTGCACATGCTGGCAATACCATAAATTTGTGCATCATACACAAATTATCACACTTGACCACAATAGCCTTCATCTTACTTGACTTAAATTATTAATATTATTTGATTATCCAATCTTTATTTCCAAATCTTCATGTGTCAATGCTCTTGTGTCTTTGTGAATGAATGAACTACTTTATGTAAGTGATCTAAGAATTACTTAGGGTCCTTCCAAAATAAACAACTTATTTTTTTTATAATGTTTTTAACATAGTTTTAGACTCTCAAAATGTGATGTTAATTCAATTAGTTTGTAAGTATGGGATAAACTTATGCACTCTTCAAGTATGGGAAATCCTCTTAGTCAATAGTCTTAGCTTACTCATCTCACTATTAAGTCTATGCAAAACTTTAAAACATATCAATTGCTAATGTGATATTTTTTCCCCAACATTGACCGTTTTGTCTTTTATTTTTTATTTTCTTCCTCTGGAATGTTTTTTTTTTGTTCCACTAATGCCCATGTATATATTCTATACATGAAGTACACACTCCATGTACTCCTCATGTTAAGCCTTTGTTTATTTTGTCCTTAAAGGACCTAGGTGGCTAAAAAATTAAGAGACCAAATAAAAAAGGAGGTTATGTGACTCTAAAACTTAAAAGACAAAATACAAAAAGGATCATTCAAAAATTAAACCTGTGGAATTTGTATTCTTTGTGCATAATGGTTTCGTAGCATATGGCATTACTGAATAGAAAATTTCTGATATTCAAAAGGATCATACAGAGAAATTGTGATTGTGATATTTTAAAATTTGAAGGATGAAGAACAAATTTCAAGTAAAGAAAATATTACGAGAGAAGGAATTAGGGAAGGAGAAAAACTAAAAGTGATGGGGTTCAACGGCTAATGATCTATCACAAACTCTACTCTCAATGCTCCAATACACTCAACCTGAAAAGTTGCTCAATTGATTTTTCAAGAGGAGAGGGTTTAAGGCAGTGTGAATGGAATTCAAAAGAAGAATTATGTATATAACCACTGCGATTAAATCAGCTACAAAAGCTCCTGTCACTTTATCACAATATTTGGGAATTGAACTACATATTGGTTTCCAATAACTGTTTCCTTTCATTCCCACCATACCAGCATATGCTGCAGAGAAGCTTGAGATGAGTGCCATGGGCAAAACCTGCTCATAAAATCAACCCATTAATATAAAAGTTTTGCAAGAAATTGACTCATCTATAATTAATAGAGCTGATATTATAATAAAATATTTACACATTTTTTTAAATTACACAATAATAATAGCCTTATCTCAATTATATGGATCACACCACACCATTAAACTAGGTTTAAGGACATGTACCAAATCCATGGCCACGACGGGTTGCCAGAGCAAGCTTTCTGTGGGAATAAAAAGGACCAAACATCCATAAACAGTGGCAACAGAGTTTACAACCAGAAAGAACCTAGGTAGAAATTTCTTTGATTAGTTTCCATTGTGAAGTAAACTAAAAGTTTTGTTGAAAAAAATTAATAATTATAATTTTTTTATTTGCAAAAATTAAAGACATGTATTAAGAATTTACAATGATTCATGCAGACAGACAGGTCAATCCACGATTTTGTTGGGAAAAAAAAGATTAATAATTTTATATTTTTTTATTTGTAGACAGGTATCAAGAATTTACAATGATTCATGCAAACCGATCAATCCACGATTATGTTGAATAATAAAGATTAATAATTATAATTTAAAAGCACTAGAAGACACTTACTCTAAGAAAGCAAAGACAGTGTATTTTGCTTCAAAGGACATTGTGGAGATGCTACCTCTCTCATGGCTAGCAGCCATGATAATGGCTGCACAAAAGGTTGCTGCAAAGGCCACAGATTAACCTTACCACAAGATGGAGGATCCTTCTAGTGTTGGCCATGGATTTTCGAAAAGAAAAATGGTTGGTGCACAATGAATTTTTAATGGAAATGTTAGAATTTCTCGTATATGAGGGCGTTAGGAAAGAAGATAATGGGGGGTAGTGCATTGATTAATTTACAGAACATCTTTGGGTTGGGTGAAATTTCTGTAACGTTTTTTCCTAGTTTTGGTGCTCTGTCCCCTCCTTTTTATTTTTTTATATTTTCCTTTTTATTTGAGAAATGCTAAAGCACTCTTTAAATAAAAGAAAAAATCATTAAATAATAAATGTAATTCACCAAAATTGATGACTTTTAATAAATTTCAGCCAAAGGGATAGAATTGAAAAAGAATATAAAAATGAGTCTTGTTAACATTTCTCTTCCCTATCATGATAAGATTTAGAGAATCCAACCAAAGCATTTTAAATAAACACAGGTTTTGAACATCAATTACACAACTTATATATGCTTACTTCAATTAACAATAATAAAATAAAAAATCATAAAAGTGTTGCTTACACATGGGGAGACAGAAGTAAAAGAACAAAGAATATGAAATATATATACTTAATTGCAGGGAACCAAACGAATGCTTCATGTTTATATTAACCAAAACAATGTACACCAAAAAAATATCAACCAAACCAATGAATAACATGTTAAAGAATGTTTTGACCCTAGTGTGTCCATTGATCTAAGAATGCTTCACATTCAAATGATGCACCACATTCTTCGGCCTTTAAAATGAGTATGAGTGAAACTCGATGCAATTTTTTTTGGTGTCGACTCAATACAAGTTTAATATATCGAATGACCAATTCAAATATGAAAATACTCTAATCTTAAGCAGTAGTATTTCATCCAAAAATTTTAAACTTCCTTTGTCTTTTAAAGTAGAAAGGTATTTAATTAACCCACTAAATAAGCTCCATTTTGGACTTTTGTTCATAATTTTTTTGTACTGATTTTTAAGTTTTTCTTAGAATTACGTTTGATCTAGTTTTCTCTCTCTTAAAAATAGAGAAAATATCTGAAACCCTGGGTCAAACACGTTCAAAGAATCTAAACCAACAATTTTTTCTTCATTAATTGATACTCTAGATCTTATTCTATACAAGTAACCAACATTTACTAACAAATTAATTATAACTACTTACAAACTAATGGATTCCAAACTAATACTATCATATTAATAATAACTAATACTTGACCGAATCAATTTATAGCTGATTTTTTTTGTTGTTGCAAATTTATAGCAGAATTAAACATCTATCTGAAAAATAGTAATAGAGATGGATAATGATTTGATGAGGTGTACCACCATCACTGTTTGCTCTAGATACTAGCTACTTTCGGGCGTGACATGCTCACGAGGTCAAACTGTCAAAGGTAGAAGCATAAGAAGAGGGGAAGGGGCTGTCGCAATGCAATGCATCTAAATATTAAAAATTAAAATATAGAGAAATCATATATAATTGACAATAGAAAGGAGTGGGCACAGGAAAGAGAAAAAAAATACCATCTGTGAGTGCAGGCCAATAACAAAATCTTGACTTTCGATTGACTTAATTGTTAATCAAATTAATTAGTACTTGCTAAGGTGATAAGCTGCAATTATTTATTCATTTTTAAACATATTCAACTTTTTTTTTGGGTAAATGCAAACATATTCAACTATTGAATATACCATACAAAGGTATAATTACAAGTATAATCTATTTAAAATTTTAAATTGTCTACGAGACTATTGGCTGTGGCAATACAAACATCATGTGACCTTTCTAAAAAGAAGTTATCTTAGAATTCAATTTTTTATTTTATTTTCTGCTACTTAAGACTTTTTTTTTTTGCTGTATTACTTAAGACTATTTATCACCTTCACCCAACTAACTTAAGAATAGTTTTAGCTTAATTTGGATAATTCAGTAAACACACGTAAAAGAAAAAATAGAGATAAAATATTAAACTCGTGAGTTAAAATCAAATTACACATTTAAACTTTTGAAATTTTTAATGAGAGAACTTTCAAAAAATTAACGCACATAAATTAGCTTAAGTTTATTAAAAAGTAATTTATTTTACTTTCTTATTTTTTTCTTCTGTAAATGCATGTTGAGATGTTAATCCAAACTAATGTTATTAGAGAAAGCATAAAAAAAACTAATGTTATTAGAGATGTAGGAAATTAGTTGGCTATATAAGCCTGTAATCTCACTTTACTCACATAATCATATTGTACTTTTCTCTCATTCAAGCAATACATTGTTGATATATTTTTCTCTCTACTTCTTTATCCATGAATTCCATGTTTCATAACATCTATAGTGTGAGACAAATGTTAAATTTTCTTGTGAAAGAATTAAAAGTAATTAATATATATTAAAACATAAAATTAATGTTTTTATACGGTGATTTGTGCAGATAAACTTACTTCTAATGATAGTTTTACACTTTTAGTTTGGTGGCATTCCCTCCCCTCTTTTACTGGAGAGGAGTTTTTTAAGAATAAATATGATCTTTGTTATAGGTTCAAATAATGTGCTTAAATTTTAGTCTTTGTCCCTTTGATCTTTATTTTCTTTTTTGGATATAATATAGTGGGGTGTAATCCCTTCAATTGGCCTTAACACATTTTTGGATTTCATAAAAAATATATTGATACACTACCTAACAAGTACATAAATATAATACAAATGATGTTATTTGTATAATAAATTAAACAACAAAATCTATAATAATGATAGAGAAATAGAGAAAAGTATAAAATATGATAAATAATACTATAGAGATAGATAAAAAAACATTTTATACAAATTAGACTTAAATATATTTTTTTATTGTAATTTTTTTTTTCATTTTCATCCTAATAATTTTTTTCATTTTATTTATTATAAAATGTGTTTGTTTTATCCTTAAAATATTTCAAATATTATTTTGTTACAGTTTAAAACACTTTAAGAACAAAAAATAAAACATACACAATTTTATAAAAATAAAAATGAAAAGAAAGAAATTACAAAAACAAAAATGATAAAAACACTAAATTACATTCGATTAAAAAGTATTTAAACCTATAAATTATTGTATAAATAACATAATTCATATAATATAAAGGTTTTGTAGTCTTTTAGTCTACAGCATTGTTTAAGCTAGGCTATGGCCAAAGTCCATTAAATACTACAAAGCAAACGTCACTATACATGGCATCACCTGTAGCAGTTTGTTCTGACCTCCCCATTTACAGAACCGGACTCTGACTCTGATCAGATCCACACTCAAGAGCTTCAAAAAAATATTGAGCAGTAAACCAACTTCAAACATGTACATTGATAAAGTTTTGTCCTTTCCCTGTGCCATCCCATCCGTGTTCTTCTATCCACATACATGATTGAAACAACACAACACAAGCTTGGACATCAAAAGTCAGAACAATCAATTACGGTTAGAAATGTTATCAATTGTGACACATGGGTAACCAACGCAACACTTGTTGCCAAACAAGTACTCTCTTTTTGTCTTTTCTTTTGGCATATATGAATATGAGGACTATTGGTTTGGGGGATTTCTTCTAAAAAAAAAAAATGGTTTCTTAGACTTAAGCACACTTAAGCACTTAGGAAAAAATCTCCTTTAGAGATGCTCATAGCTTCTCTTAGCAAACACTTATTTCAATAGTAGAAACACATCCCAATTGAGAGTGGTGACTTAATAAATTAGTTATTGGAGTCTCTACTACCACTTGTGTGTTTATAGTTTCTCTTTTTTCATTTAATATATAATTTGCTTCATTAACAAAATAAAAATGTTACATATGAAAATTAATATTAGACACATTACATTGGGTAAGAGATTGGCAAAGTAAAAGGAAATTGAACATTGCTTTTTTGACAATCATTAAAATTTGTCAAGAGACCAATGAAACTTGCTCCTGCATAATTTTCTGTGAATTTTGGGCGTATAATTTAACTCTCTCAGTGATTTGAGAGAAAAACAAAAAGAAAGAAACTAGACACCTCCAAAAGAAACCAAACAATTTCACATATAAAAGAAACATATCAAAGCCAACAAAAAATAAAAAAACTGTGTAAATGTAAACATTTGAGAAAAGTTCATATATCAATGTGAACCATCCAATTCAGTTACATGATCAGGTGACAGAAAAACCTTACTCAGCAATCTCTTCAGAGAGAAACCCAACAAAGATGAAGAAGGTTCAGGAACAGAACCACTCACCCCACCATGTTCACTCTCACTAATGTCATAACCCGGTGTAACAACCCCAATCTCAACCACACCATCACTATCACCATCAACAGAACCCAAATGAGAATCGCTACTAACAACAATAGGAGCTCTACAAATTGGACAATTGCAATGTGAACTCAACCACATGTCAATGCACTCTATGTGAAAAGCGTGGCCACACTTCGGCAATCTCCTTCCTATCTCACCCTCCTCAATAACGCTCAAGCAAATGACACATTCCAATTCCTCTGTTTCCTCTGTTTTCTCTGGTCCTTGCACAAACATGGGAATTGCCGAAAGTGTGGCCGATTCAAGGCCTTTGGAGCACGTGGGTGAGGCTTCTATGTTGATGGTGTGGAAATGGGAATGTTCCAGAACGCCGGAGACGGTCACCGGAGTTCGCCGCCGCGGAGTCTGGGAACGTGATTGTACCTGGAATAAGAACCATTTGGCGTACACATGGAGTAGGAGGACGAAAAGGATTACTAGGAGCAAGGAAACAATTGCTGCGAGCATGATGTTGCGGTTGTTGTCGGAGAACATGTTCTCAGCGAGTTGACTCAGTGAGTTGCTGGGTGACTCGGTTTGACTCGGCATTTGAGGGGGATGAAGTAATGAAAGTGAAGTCAGTGTGGTTTGCTTGAATGAGATAAAGGGTGTATTATTTTTGCGGAAAAGGTTCGAGCTTTGAACTTAAAATGAGATTTTGGGAGGGGACCCAACAAAACAGTCAAGATCCGGTTTGTGAAATGTTGAATAAAAATCTTGTTTTGTTCTTCTACTTGGTGTGGTTTCTTTGCAACTTGATGTGGAAATGTTTACGTGAAAATGAAGAGAATAATAAATTAGGGGTGCTTGTTGCTGGCTCTAGTAAATAAATGTATTTGTCATGCATTGTGGGATGAGGTTGAGGGGTGCAATTGAAGTCAAAGGGAAAATCCCTATATCTAAGGGAGTAATGGGGACTCAATGACTCATGCATGGGGATGGGGTGAGGGGTTAAGAGAAAAATGGATCACAAATGAAGCACTCGTGAAGGCAACGGCAGTTGAGGGTAGGTGGGTTTTATTGGATTCATGTGGCAGGTTTTTGTTTATTTATTTGTGGTTTAAGTTGGTTAAATTTGGTGCAATGGTGGAAAGGATCCTAAGGGGAAGGCATTACTTAGGAGTTATGAGTCTTATGACTCATGACCTAGACATAAAATAAGATATTCTTAGTTGTTCTAAACTGCATCAAGCCTAAGTCAATCATGAAAAAGGAGGCTTCCCTCTACAATTTCTGCACTTTCACATTACTCATTATCTTTTTAGGGGCTTTCACGCATTTATTAGAACTTTGTCAATATTAGAGGGGGTGTTCTATTGTTTGGGTTTGGTAGGGTATATGTGGGACCTCAATTCCTGTTTTAAAGAGATCAACGAGAATTCAGGGGTCCCATGTGAATGAAACCATACACTACACTAAAGGGCTTTTTCTTCTTTTTTCTTTCTTGCACTCCACCAGTCAACTGCTGATAGCAGTAGAAGATCTTTGCATATATTCCACTATATTTTGTTATATTTAATCGATCTTCCACATTCGAACTCATGATCAATAAATCGTCAAAACACAATTTTACCATTATAAACTCTCTTTAATGAATATTTTATTTTATTATTATATCACTCTACGATAAGTTAATTAATTTGACATTTTATACAAATTTAATGATCCATATACATAATTTAAATGACTGTTTAAAGTTTTCTTTTTTGAGAAGTCTCACTATTATAGAAATTTATATAAAAAATGGAATATTTATTTGTGGCTTTTCTGTTGTTGGTCTGCAAATGTTGAGACGCCGAGCCTGTTATCTCTCAGGTCAGAACAACTTCTTCCATATTTTCAGCTAGAGATGTTGGTCCAAACCTGTTTCTTTAAATTCTTGTTATTGGTGACATCTTATAATATTCTAGAACTCAATATTAATAATCTCGGCATTTCCAAATTTTCAACCATGCAGTGCAGAATGTAACCAAAATTGAGTGGAGATGATGGAAAGTTGAGTAATAAGTATTGTATTTGTTTTGATGTTCAAAATTTTTCAAATTGGAAGCTAAGGAATGCTCATACAAATTATTAAAAGGGGTGGTTTTAGAAGATTACAATGTACACGATAAATTGATAATCATCATTTTTCTCATAAAAACAAAAATGTTTATTTAAATCTATTCTTTCCCTTCAGTTTCTTCTCACCTTCAGTTATTCATTTCAGTCCATTAGTTTGTATCTTTTCTCTTCGACACCTGTAACTCCCAATTGTATCTCTATTATCGTATGGAGGGGCATCTGTAAATGAGCAAACTCACATTAGATATCTTGCGCAAATTCATGATTTACAGTAAAACGTTTCACAAAATGGATGGTAAACCTTACAGATTTTCCTTTTTCTAACACCAAAATAACTAAAATTTTTTCTTAAATGTTTGCCATGAACTCAACTAGGCTTTTGCATCAACTCCATCTTTCATATGATTAAGAACATCACATTCAGCTAAATATGAATATATTACCTCAATATCTGCAATTTCTTTCAAAGGCCTGTCAGTAAAATAAGCATATAATGCCCTCAAAACTGCCTATAATGAACAAACTCAAGAATTAGAACAAGTCAACCATAGCAGTGCCTATAAAAGGGCAAGTTTACATCTAATTCATGTGAAAACCTGGTGAGATATCACAACAACAGGTGCTCGTTGTCGCTCAAGCTCAATAATTACAGGTTCTAACCTGCATTATTATAAAAAAATTCAAGTTATTTACATCAAGCAAGTAGTGGTTTGGAACTAAATAATGTTAAAAGAAGTGATGCATCTACCTTTGAATAACATCTAAGTAAGACTCTCCACGAGGGTAATGATACCTAAGTTTGTCCTTATTGCGGGATCTGCAATAGAAAGGGCAAAATAAAATAAAATAATAAAAGTGTTTAAAACATTTTTAAACAGCACGTGCTCCCACCAAGCACTAGCTTTTTATCTGATGTACCAGTAGCATTCAACTAGAAATAAGACAGATTACAAGTTTGTGACATACTCATACTCCTCTGGCATGTTCTTCTTGATTTCTTCATATGTCATTCCATCACACACACCGGCATTTATCTCATCAAGTGCGCGCCATTGTATCTAACATATAGATAGTAAGTGCAGGAGCACTAATAATGTATACTTTTGTCAATCCATATTTCCTGACTTAAGGATGACACTAACCTTTGGAAACCCAACAATTGGACCTGCTGTCAAAATTGTTCGCTGCAGTGTACTAGTCCATATCTAGACATCAGTTACAAACATCACAAACCATTCATCATTTCAATATTTTGCACATATATTTATGAGAAGCTTACACACGCAGCTCGTTCTGATTTGAGACGCTTTTCAACAAATTTGGCAAGCTTCTTTTTATAAAGTTCTCCAGCCTCACTGTTGAAACAAATTGCATTGTGTTTCAGTTATAGTCAGATGAAACTTCATAGCAACCTTTGTTAAAGAAACTAGATGACATTTGTTAAAAAAGGGCAAATATGAAATAATTCAAAGATGGAGGAAATAAAACCATTGCTCTTTGCATGACAGCTGTTAGAATCAATTTTTCAATTAAGTTTTGAATCGAAGAGCTGGTTGTATTTTTTATTTTTTTTCAGTGAAATGGGTGGGTACACCCAAACATAGTATGGCAAGAAGAAAGAAAGAAAAGTAATACCTAACAACATAAAAGCTATTAGTTTTTAAAGATGAAATGTATCCATAAGTACCAAAAGATATGCCAGAGCAGGACAAAAAAGCCAAGAATTAGGACCCTTTTGTTGAAGCTTTAAAAAATCAATACTGTAATATAGCTTTTTATAGAGCTGTTTTCAGAAGCTATTATGTTTAGCTTACGAGAAAAGCACTGAGACAGTTTTTTCAGAGGCTTTATTTATTGGAAAAGCTTAAATAATTATTATCACGTTTTTTATATATTTCTTAATTAAAAAAATACTTTTTGTTTAAGAAGATGCAAACAAATGAGCCCTTAGTTTTCACTTTTCACTAATAACACGGTCGGATTGTGCTTAATCAGTCTTAAATAAATAAGGACTTCACTGCCGAACAACGCCAGAGAAAATAAACAAACTTTACTACATCAGATGATTCTAACCCAATGTCCTTACTCCTCATTAATAATATTAACATTACATTGAATATAGACAGAAGCCAAATATTAGAATATACCTTAATGTAGAGTCTCCTCCAATTCTGCCTCTCACATTATACTGACTTTCTCCATGCCGGGTAAGTAATATTGGGCGTGGTGTAAGATGTGTATTAACCTGCAAGATAATAACAAATCACTCATACAAGCTTATAAGTGATTTGCAGTTGCATTTACTGAATGCACATTATTAATCTTCCAACAAAAACCATTATCACAATAGTTAAGCAAAAATACACTTTGCCCTAAGGTTGTTTTCAAACTTCATTTTTGTCACACAAGCTTTATTTGTTTTAAGTTTGTCCTTTATGTTTTGAAATGCCATCAATGTTTCCCTCTAGCTCTATCAGCCTCCAAAAAATCCACTAACATTGTTTAAGCACTCAAAATGTTCTAAACTAATCATTTACGATTACAATGTTATTAAATATTAGTATTAATTTTTCTCAATTATAACTCATTTTCTATATGAACATATTTATGTCACATCCAGCATCATATTAATAAAAACTTTTTGGCCACCTTGAAAGGCACAACACTCCAAGAACTGGGGACCAAAAAATCAACAGAATCATCAAACTTGAAAATGTTCCTAAAATACCATTCAATTACAGAAGTTCAATTATAAATTTCGTTGTATGAATCCAATCAAACACACTATGTCTGCAATATGTGAATTAGTAGGGAATTTGTCTATCTTCAAAGGGAAAAAGGAAAGAATTACAGCAAATTCCCTCTATATTTTCTTGAAAGAGATATAAAACCATTCATGTATCCTGACCTCATAGCTAAAACTTACGATATAGTTGGCCCATGACCTGAGACCAGAATCTTTGGTCAAAAGTTAAAACTTTTTTGAAGTGCCCCCTCCCCCCCTTAAATTCCCTAAACAAAATGTTGAGTTCCAGTACAAGGCAGCTAGATATTTCAAACCTAAAGTTCATGTCAGGGGGTGTGATATAAATACAAAACTGTAAGAATTATTTACAGTTTTGTGTTGTCTTATCAGACCACACAAAATACTCTTATTTATAATGAAGGAGTTTTACAAAATAAGGAATCTAAATAATGAGTAATAAGGGAAATAATCCCATTCTAACTTGCTGTAATTAAAACATATCAAATCATATATTTCACACTCCGCCTCAAGCTGGAGCATGTATGTCATATGAACCAAGGTTGCTACAAATGTGGTAAACCCAACAAAAATGAAAATAAAGATGGTTCCAATCATGTGGTAGTGCCAAAAAACCTCCACGACAGCCAACAAAGGCTCGTAGTTGCAATGGGGTTCACCTGTGGATAAAGCACGCCCAGAGGCAGAAGGAGGCAGTTCCAGTGTGATGCTCACCGAAGATGCATCACTTGTCATGTGCGTGACCTTCTCTCGCCATAAAAGAGACCTGCCTGGGGTCGTTGGCGGTGTGTTGAGTTGGTTGTGCACCTGGATGGCATGACATTCTTCAAGACAAGAAGGCGGCACACTGGCTGCCAAACAGGCCCAACAGTGGGTGCGGTACTGTTCACCCACAAAGACAGCTGTGCACAAATGTGTCACCCGCAAAGAAAGCTGCACATGGATGTATTGTGTGAGGGACATTTGTGAGCGTCGTTGCGGAAGCAGATTCTAAAAGAGGGTTGGTAGAGGCCATGAAACACAGGGAAACAAAGCCAAACAGAACCTAAATAGGGCCAAACAAAGCAAAATAGGGTTGACGGAGGAAGAGGAGGATGGCGGATCGATCGCCGAACAGTGGATCACGCTGAAAAAGGTGTCATGTCAAATGGCGTGAGCGTCGTTAGATAGCAACACGACAGGGTGCACGATGGCCGCCAAGAGATGGAGACTCCGGTGAGATGGCAGTGTAAGCACACTCACAACGTGCGCATTACTGTTCACACGAAAGGAACGTTGCGGTAGAAAGGGGAAACAACTGAAAGAAGATCGCCAGAAAAGGTGTGGTGAGTAGAAAGGTCCACCGGAATGTGTAAATAAGTCATCGAAAATAGGACAACAAGCAAAGAAAGGTCCACTGAAATGTGGAAGTAGGCCATCGAAAATAGGGCGACAAGCAAAGAGAGGTCCACCGGAATGTGGAAATAGGTCACCTGAAGTAGGACAACTAACACAGAGGTCCACGGGGGACAGTAGGGTCCCCAGTGGAGAACGATTTTCATTAGTCCTTTGTCAAGAATAACTTAAGCTTTGATACCATGTAAGAATTATTTACCATTGTGTGTTGTCTTATCAGAAATACTCTTATTTATGATAAAGAAGGTTTACATAATAGGGAAACTAAATAATGAGTAATAAGGGAAATAATCTCATACTAAACTACTGAAATTAAAATATATTAAATCATATATTTCAAACCATTCATAAATCAAATAAATTAATAAATACAAAATCATTGATATGCTTTCATTCAATAGCATGAGTATTTTGGATAGTCGGTCTATGACATTTCTCAATATTGCCTTACCGGGTTACATATTATTAATTAACTTAATCATTTGTTTTGTTTATCTGTGTATCAATGAAGAATATGATATCTATCTAGTGTGATGTATGGATATATGACAAAGGTAGAGTGTTAGAGTATTTTTATTGATTGACAATAACTCACTACATTCTTCAAAGAAACTTACCAAGAAACATACTATCCGGCCAGGTAGGTAGCCACTGATATTTTTCACCTAAACCAAAAGATAGAACTTACAAATCATTAATAAATTAAAGTCACCCTGTAAACCATGTATCTAAATGGCTATAGAAAATTCAAGGAGATGCACAAATATTTGCAAGAAATTCCAGAATATTAGAGCAGCCTCCCTATAATTTCAAACAACGATATTATATTAATATCATCTGTGCTTAAATGTTAGACAAATGACTTGTACATTACACTTTATCATAAAGTATATGGCTATGGTACTGTGCCACATTTTGGTCCTCCTTTCATGTTCCACTCAGGTAATGTGAACTCATGGTATAATTCTATTTACAATACAGTTTACACTTTACACACACGCACCTTACTACTTGGCATAACTTATAGATCTGAGTGGTTTGTTGACATGGTATCGCAGCTTGGTCAACCAAGATGCCCAGGGTTCAATTCGTATTTTAGAGCCTATCTCAGTCTGATTGCGATCATAAGTTTGTCACCCAACAAAGTTTAGAGCTGACTAATGAGTCTTTCTAATTTGTCCGTGTTATAATATGTTGTATAGTTCAGATACTGGTAAGTGATCTGTATACACACACACACACACACACACACACACACACACACACACACACCTTACTACTTGGCATAACTTATAGATCTGAGTGGTTTGTTGACATGGTATCGCAGCTTGGTCAACCAAGATGCCCAGGGTTCAATTCGTATTTTAGAGCCTATCTCAGTCTGATTCTGATCATAAGTTTGTCACCCAACAAAGTTTAGAGCTGACTAATGAGTCTTTCTAATTTGTCCGTGTTATAATATGTTGTATAGTTCAGATACTGGTTAGTGATCTGTATAAACTTAATGCATTCATAAGGTAGTAATATGCCTTTCAAGCACTGGTTCTTTGCAGCACAAGCACGCTTTCAATTCTACACTTGCAGTGAACCATGAAATAATAATTAAGATTTAAGACAGGCACAAAGTGGACTCAAGGATACAGTATAAGTTATTTAAATTTTAAAGTTAGAGGTGAAAGTGAAACCATGCATTTTCCCACACTAAGGTTTTACATCTAGTTAAACTATTAGAATCTATTAAAAATGTTACTAACCCAAATAACAGCTACTATATGGACAACAAACATGCATAATGCATATCAATTATCAAACTTGCAATACTAGCAAACCAGACAATGATTTATGTAAAATGGTTCAGTTTGCCACATAAAATGACATAATTAAATATAAACCTTACTTGTATTTGCCCTCCATGTCCACTGGCCATGTCAATCATTTTTATGTAAGATCCTTCTTCTACTGTCTCATAAACCTGGTATATGAAATCAACATTATTTAAAGCAAAAGCTCACCTTGAATAGCCATTAAAATTTAAAAGACATATGAAAGACTTGCCTTCTCATAATTGGTGACACGTTCTTTAAAGTCTCGCAACCCAGCCTCAAAATCTGATCTGCAAAAGAAAAGCTAATTGTATATGTATCTACAATTCCATTTACTCATTAAGATAAGATGTCACTGGTTTAAAAGGAACATTACACTTCTGCATAGTCAGGACTTTGCTGAATTTTAAAGCGTATATTCCTCTCAATTATGTCAACATCATTGCATATCGTTTCCAGAAAAATGATCTGTAACAAAAACACAAGGATACATCAGAAGACTTCAAAATTAAAAATATCATTTTCATATCAATTATCATACATATTACATAGCAGTACCCATCTGTTAGACTCTGACTACAATACCTTGCATCTACCTTCAGCCAATTTCATCAGCATGTTTCTTCGCTGCTTGCTACTGTTTGTGGCATCAAATATCCCAACCTAAATCCAAATTAAAACCTAAGTTAAAAAAACTTGAAAGAAGGCTTAGGTAACAAAGTTATCTAAAAGAATGAATTTACCTGGCCACCTTCTTGCATCCAGGATATCATATCTTCAAATGCCATCTTTGCTACCTAGTGGTACATGACATATTAAAACTATTTTACATAGAGAAAGGTTGACATGGAGTTACATTTTACAGGAATCATCTAAGACAAATTGCTAGGTTCAGTCTACACATCTTAACATTCAGAAAAATAAATACATATTGTTTCATTTACTATGTTCATTATATAAATATGGAGTACATGGTGTAGTTGAGTTGAGACACGATTTTAACCATATGGGTTTCTCTCTCTCACAAAGGATGTGCTTCAAAACCAGAACAGTAACTAACCTCTTAATGAAAGACTATAAAATTCATAAAAGAAATAGTTCCTGAAATTTATTCTCCTACATGTACCAGATCATTAGTCATAAAATAATTTGAACACAGTGAATTATTTGTGACTAAATAAAAAAATATATTAAAAAGTTAAGAGTCAAAAGATAATTAGTTGAATGTAATAAGATGGTATAAAGTCTAGAAGCAACATCTTCAACTAAGGGTTTGTTTGGGAAACAAATTAATTAAGAGCTTATTGAATAAGTACTTATCATGTAAGTACTTATGTACACATTTCTATAATTGAAAAGGAAGTAGGGTTAAATTGCTTTCATATAAGCTGTAAGCTTTTTCTTAAGCTTTCCTAGAAAGCTTATTGAAATAATTTTAAAAACAACTTATGGATATATCATAAGTTATTTTAATAAGTTCTCTTAAACACTTACACAAGTGCTTATACTATAAATAAGTGTAAAATAAACTCTTACAAATGCACCCTGATTATACACATCTACGACCTAATTATACACAACCAATATAAATTACTCTTTCACGTATTTAAATAAAAAATATTATTGGCCAGGAGTTACCTCATTACGTGCCTCCACACCTTCAGGATTGTCAGCTCGAAAGAAATCAGCAGACTGCAGAGAAGAATATGACATGGATTGTAAGTTTTCCTAGAAAGTATGACAGTACCATAACATCATGAGTCCAAGAATGAAAGTAACATAAACAAGGGAATCAAGCACCCATAGTTAATGACATTTCAATGGATGACAGATTTTATCAAAGAATTGGTGATGTTAGATTTGACTTAGTTAGTTTTAGGGTAATGCCCCAGTTCTCTTTGACCAGAATAAAGTTCAGTGCTGATCACTGCCCCCATCTTATTTATTACAATTCAGTGCATAGTAGTTTTAACATTTAAGTTTAGTACAAGGAAACAGTAACCCTATGCTATCTTAACATTTTCTGCCCAATGAGCTTCAATTTGAAGGGATGCATTGGAATTATAAAATTCTTTGGTCAAAACTTAATAGCTTGAGTTTAGTCCAAGGGGTTCCTCTGTGAATACTCATGATGAACAAACTGAATTATTGAAAAATTTAAAGCCATGTTCCATTTTCTGCCGTTAAAAAAGTCTTAGAGCTGTTAGCAAACATTAGAGAACAGAAAAAGCGCCCATTGCATTGGAATCATGCCTGTCACATGGCATAATTAACACAATTAGAACCTGATTTTTTTTCTATTTATTCTTATTCTTACATATTTTGATAGAGGTCCTAACAGATTGATTTCTCATATTTACTGTAATAAGGGCAGATTTAACCAACTAACTTTTTTTTTTTTTTTGTTTTTAAACTCCAATAATCATTATTGTATCCTCAAAATCAACTGAGAACCCATAGATGTCACCCATTAAACTTCAGAAAAATAATAATCTCTAGATAAATAATTCTCAGACACTGGAATTTTTTTCACCTACCAAATCTTCTAATCTACACTAACATGAACCATATCGATTCTTATGACAAACAGCACGGTATATCATGCAATAAGATATACATTTAACATTAAAAAATACACAAAATATATATTAAATATCAGAATAAATTTATGCACTAATGAAAATTATTCTGCCATATAATGTAGATAAACAGTACATGAGAAAGCATAAACTATTCAATTGATTCTTCTACATTAAGTTTACCTGACTAGAACCATGCTTAAGGCGACGATACTGCAACATTGAAACATAAGTGTGTTAAATTCAAACTTATATTCCTGCCTTCCGTTAGATACAACAAGATGATTGATTACTAAGAAGAACGAGCCAAGAATGTGAACAACCTTACCAACATTGAAGTGTTTGGTATTATGACCTAACCATCGGAGATATCTTGTTAGTTTAGCTGCAGTGTAAGTCTTGCCTCGTGCTGGCAAACTCACCTAAGGAAAAGAAACTAATTAAATTATTCATTTTAAATATTTTGTTTTACTAAATTAAATGAACTACAGATGGGAATGTGGCATTTTTTTCCAGGTACTTCCAAATTCTAACTTCTCAAGATATATTGTGTCATTTTGAATCGCTCTCAAAACTCCAACTCAAATCCCATAACATGATAACCAGTGTTGCAAAAATAGTTTGTGTAATTATTCCTCAAGCAAGAATAATACCATGACAATCGCCAAATGTCTATGCTCCTTGGGACCTAGCATCTGATCAGCAATCGCAGCAGCTGCAACAGCTCCAGCAGCAGCTGGAATTGAATTCTGCCATAAAACCAGGAGGGGGGGAGGGGGAGCAGAAGCAACTATTTGTTAATAACCTCAAGTGAAATGTTTGATGCAACATAAATTAATCCAGGGGAAATAAATTTTAATAATAAACAAAAAATGGAAATCATTTTATACAAACCTTAGTATCAGTATACAAATTAAGATTAGTAGTGAAAGCATTGGAGCTAGAAGATTTTACAAGTCTGGGAACTCCAACACCCCTATCAACAAGAAGTCCTCCCATATCACCATCCTTTTGCAGAGGTGAAAATGTTCCTGCTGACTGAGATTTAACCATTCCAGGACTTTGGTACACCTTAGGTGGATCAGGGACATTAACCTCCGTAAACTAGTTGGAACATCAACATAGACCATTAGATGTGATATATTGCATTATCAAGGATCCACATAACCCATTAGCTTACTTTTTTTCTCATCACCTCCAGAAGAGGCATTTGGCATTTTAAACACCATTTGTGCAGCTACTTGTAAGTTATAAAATGATCTACAATCCCCAATTTCATGAAACTAGTAATGCAGGAAAATAATTCCGAAAATATAGAAATGAAATCCTAATTATTAGCACAAATATACAGGACCAAAGTAGAAGAGATTTTGTCTAAATTGGAGATACTTTCCAACACTTTTAACACAGGTTTAGTTACTTATCAAAGGAAAACAGAGATAGAGATAGAGAGTAAACTTAACACATTACACTACCAAACATCAACATACTAGTCAGTATCACACTTTAGAAGTACAGAAGATGTGTCTAAGATGTTGAGCATAAGAATTTACTTCCTTGACCAATTAAAGTCTTTTTAGGTAAATACAACTACAAATCTTTCACAGCTTCTGGTTCAGGTAAAAAGACTTCTTAAGACGTCACAGATAACCACAGATTCATCGATATTACGTCAAAATACATCTGCACTGATTTTACATGTTTTTATACCAATCATTTTAGAAAGTAAAATTATGAATTTGAAATGTGAATATGAAAGTTAAACCTTTACTGTTTCTGGTTGATCAATCATAGGAACACCACCATCTGCAGTAGAAGACGAAATGCTGGCAAACCTACTATCTAGTGACCTGGGATTCTCTGTCATGTTAGCAGCATATACAAGTGCTGAACTTGCAGAAACTGGGGGAGATGGAACAATATAATGCTCAAGATCAAGTTCCAAACTCGCAGATGAGATGTTCTGAATAAAAAGTAAAAATTAAGCATGAGATACAGTGTAATTGTTAGCAAAAGGATTTTTTATATACATATTAACTGAAAGTTGGAAAAAGAGAAAAGAGTGGGGAATATAAAGAGCATCAGTTATGATACATGATAAGCACTGGTAATGTAAGATACAGATGCCGTTCTACAAGAAACTATTGAATTTCACCTCACTAATCACTTGACAATTGACAATAAATATTTTGCACTATCAATTTAAAAAGTACCACAGAAAAAATTACAGGTCCATAAGAAAATGACAACTAAAATTGGCTGGTATTAAAGAAGAAGAAAAAAAAAAACTGAGTCCTGACAGTGCTCACACAACTGAAAGAGAAATTAATTAATTGTGTATCAAAAAGAGGAGAGGAGACATTAATTGGGCTATCACAGTGACCATGGTTAGAAAACCTGATTCTTAATGTCATGCACCCAACATCACAACCACAACCCCATTTCCAAAGTGAAAAACAAACAAAGAAAACTAGTAATTGGAGTCTTACCTCACTACCTGTCTGAACTTCTGAATTTATGCTGACATCAGGTATCCCACGTACAGTTGAAAGACGGAAATTCTCCTGATAAGCCCTCCAACTAGCTGCAAGATCAAAGGGAGAAGCCCTTTTTGCTTCTACAAATACTCGATACTCAAGAACTTGATCATTATCAAGCCTAAACAAGGCCAGCCTGTCACCATATTGCAATGCTCCCCCAATAAGTACTCGACTTGGACCCTCCTCAATAAAACAAGGATTATCGATGTACTTGGGCTTCAAAAGGAACTTAAACTCTAAAGCTTCTGAAAATTCCAAACAAAATCAAAACTTCAGGTTAGAAACGCAGTCTAGTACACAACCCCTTTCACTTCAGCCAGACAATCACCAAAACCAACCTGCAAGACATCTTAATACCATCTCAATAAAGCTATCACTCAATACTCAGAGTAAAACTTTGCACTTTAAAAAAAATCTCTGTTTTACATAAATTATACAACTTAACCAAAAAAGAAAAGGCAAACACCAAGCATGTGAGAAAGCATTACCGTGATTAGGTGGAACAACAAAGCTCAACTCCCACACTGACGCTGATTCCCGTTCCATAGAAAGCTGAAAATTTTACACCAAAAAACAACAACAATAAGAAAAACTAAGAGAGGCCCAGAATAATAGGACGAAATGGCGAAATGGGAATGAATCAAAATTACAGCTTTGGAAGGATCCCAAGAAGGGCAAGAGCCAGATATGTGAGGGAGAAGGTCCCCAGAGAGAGTGAGATTGGGATTTTCCATCTTCACCGAAACATAGAGCACTTCCGGGATTCGTAACGGCGATTGGTGAAGGCCATCTTGATCTTCTTCACTATTCCCCACCATTGATTCTTCAGATTTTCATGACAGTGCGATGGCACTAGCAGCAGCAACTGAACTGAAACGGAATGAGAGGTTTTTAACGATGTGTGTTACTACATATGCTTACGAAATTTCCTTATCCAAGTATCTAACTGTTAACAGTGTGACACGGAAAGAGAGAATTAAAAAGGACAAAAACTTTTTTAAAAGAGTTCCGTAAATATTATATTTAATTATTAGTAGGTTTCAGTTAACCTAATAATAATAATTAATTAAAAAACATTTCCTTAACTTGTGATTGAAAAATGTGATATTAGCCTCTTATTAAAAAAAAAAAAAGACCTGCTTACTTTGAAATTAAAAAAATATAAGATGTACGAGAAATTTGATCATTATCATAAATTTTTTATTAACAGCACATATGATATTGTAGATTTTTCAAGGAATGGTCGAGATAAAAGATGACAAAAGCAATCTCTTCTCTCAGTTTGAGATACTCCAAAAAGTGAAGGAATGAAAAAATAAGGTAAGATCGCATCAAAATATATTCTGTGCTACTGCCAATAATAGGTGGAAGATTCGTGGAAGAGGGAGGGATTGGCGAATAAGGGAGAAATGACACATTGAAGTATATAAGGACAAAAAGGTCCAAAGGGATGTATCTCAGACTGGATTGAGTAGCTGAAATATGAAGCTCACCTGCGTTCTTCTTTTTTCTCACCAAATCAGGATTTTTTTATTTATTATCAAAATGGATAATTTTGCAAAATTAGTTATTAGTATGGATATTTTAGAAAACTATTTACTTAAAGGGTGATTTTTTCCAACCAATATTTAATAGGTGTTAATCTAAGTAATATCTTGTGATTTTCAGTTGTCATGTAGCAAGAGAATACCACTAGGATTAACACTTTCTTTTTAAGGTCTAATTAGTATAGGAGTTTTCACCTTTAATATAGTCAACGGTAGACATCATTCATACAATCATTTTCACTCAATTTAGTATTGACTTAACACATGGTGTGATACCTCACATTTTTATGTGATAAAAATCACCCAGATAAATAATTTTATAAAACACTTATTTTAATAATTAGTTTTGCAAAATAACCATTTTGTTAAATAAAAACATTTCCAAATCGGCACCTCCACACAATTTGGTGCAATATAAACTTTTTATCTAGAACTACATATTATAACAATAATTAAAAGTCTATTTAATTCTAGAATACATTATTTTTATTATTCCTTACTTTTACTTATAGATCTCATATTATGTTTATGTTTAAAAATTTACATAGGAACAAATTAATTAACTTAAAAAATTTATTTTCTTTATTTATATCTAAATATTTTAAAATAAAACAATAAAACAATATTTTTGTAATTATTTAATAATAGCTAGAAAATAAAATGAAAATATGTTTTATATAATAGGCTTAATTGTATTTTTTACCTCCAACCTTTTAATTTAACACATTTTATTCTTAACTTTTAATAAAATTGCAAAATTTATCCCAATCATCCATTAATAAACACAAAAATTGGACTAAAATTTGCCAAAAAATATGGGGGTAAAAAATGTAATTATCTTAGGAGTATAATGACAATGGGTAAAATTTGTAAATTTCTTAAAAGTTAGTGATAAATGGGTTAAATTAATTTGTTGAAGTAAAATTTGTCAAAAATTAAAAACTCAAGAATAAAAAATGCAATTAACCTTACATAATATTATTTTATTTTATAAATATACTTTATCATTGGACAAAATAGTTTTTTTCTAATAAGACGAGGATTTTAATTTTTTTTAAAAATAAAACTAAAATCTTTGAAATGTTTTACCAGACAACTTTTAGTTTAAAAGGTGTTTTTAAGATAAAAATAAAATAAAATTGACAAACAACTCCTTTTCTTTAAGCTCTTATTTTTAATTTTAACTTAAAATAACTTATAACCTCAAAAAGAAAAGCTGGGCCATGAGTTCCTCAAATACCCTGTGTGGGTATAAAATAAATTTTTTAACTTTATAATAATATAATGCAAAACTAGTACTCAAAGCCCATATTCTTAACAGTCTTCCTGTGTTTAACTCTACAATTAAGGATGTGTTTGTATACGCGTAAAACGCGTTAAACGCCAAAGCTCTGTGAGGAAGTTTTCCCCTTTGATGATGAAAGATAGGACAAAGAAAATAAATAAATACCTAAATTTATCCCTGAAATAGTAATTCGGTGACATATCAATCTCGACATATGAAAACTATTTTTTTTTTACCTAAATGTATAAAAATGTCAATAAATTAATCATGTCATTACTTTAATCTATGCTAATGTGATCATCGAAAACTAAATTATCATATAAAAAAGAATATCACATGGAATGATGTCTAAGACCAATTTGTGTTCATCTCTCTTTGTGTTCCTTTATAGTAGGATTTTAGGATTTCAGATTGCTACTTTCGCCCGTTTGTTCATCTCTCCCACACATCTAATTTTTGTTTACTTTTTTTTTTCCGTGTCTTGTTTTTTCTCATTTTTATTTTATTTTGGTTTTTAAAATTTGCTATTGTTGTTTTGTCGGTTTTGGTGGTGCGGAAGATGTTCAAGAACACATTCCTATATAGATTTCTTTCCATTTTATACAGCTCTGAGTATGTTTTGTTTTTTGGGTCTTTGTTTCACATTTCTGTTGGGGAAATAAGCTGTGATGAACTTGATGAAATTTATCTTTGTTTTTTCGTTTATGTTTTGTATAGGAGCAAACCTTTGCAGATATGGGACAAAGAATGAGTTTTTCTGATTTGCAGTAGCTTCAAACGGAAATAATATTTTGGGATTTGGATGCTTCAATGTGAGGGGTGCACTTTAGAGGCGAGAGTGCAAAATTGTAATCACTGATTGAAAAATTAAAGGTTAGGGATGACGGATTTGAAAATTTGAGGTTTTTTTTTTCTTTTTTTTTTTTAATTTGTGAAAGGGTTTAATCCGAACAATCTTAAGAAGAGAGCATCCAATAAACTGACTTATGAAAAAGTCACACGTAAAGAAAGAGTGACATGTAGGGCAAAAAATTACAAATAATATAAATTAAATAGCTAATTTGACATTTGGGGTGGGGGGAAATAAATTTGACAATTGGAGAACTTAAACATGTTTAAATCGGGCGTGTCTCTGTCCGTCGCTAATTCGGTCGCTAACACTTTTATCTTGAATATTGAATTTTTTTAAAAGACTCCGTCTCTAATTAGGTCTTTAATTCAGTCGCTAACACCTTTTTTACAGAATATTGTGTTTTTTTAAATGTGTTGCGACCACAATATTGTGATTTTTTAATTTTTTTGAACTGAAAACATTTAAAAATTTACAGTATAATTTTGGTAAATAAATATACCAAAAAAAATTACTTAATTTGGACTAATTTTTTATTAACTTTGTTGTTCAAATTAATTACTATATATAATTAAATATGCATATAATTTTTAATTCACTCATGATTGTTTAAGTTGATATTTTTATTTTTACATCTTAATGTCTGCAAAAAAATTAGCCCAAATTAGGTGTATGTCTTTCAAACGGTCATAGTTCAAATTAGGTGTACATTATGTCTTTCAAACAGTCATAACTTTTGATAGAAATGTCCGATGGAGGCGTACGATATGTCAAAAACCCGAAATTTAGAGAATTGATTAAAAAAATAAAAAATAATATTAAATTAACTAATTAAATAATTAAAAAAGTAGACAAAAGGGAAATTTTTGGATGATTGAATCTTAAATCCTAATTTTGAAGCACTTAGAAGCGTATTTTGGAAAAAATAGTTGACCAAATCCCCTTTAGGAATTTGCCCAGGCCTTCTCCTCTCAATTTCGAGCATCTGGTCACCGATTTCGCCTCAATCGGACATTCCAGTCAAAAGTTATGATCATTCGAAATTCGCTCAACACTGCGCATCCCTGACATGTGTCACAATCAGGTGAAACACGCCCAATCTAGACATGTTTAAACACGCTCAAATCAAAGGTGTTTGAGTACCCCAAATGTTAAATTTGTTTCCCCCCACCCCAAATGTCAAATTAGTTATTTAATTTATATTATTTGTAATTTTTTGCCTAACACGTAGATATGAGAATCAATCGAGTTTAATTCTGAATTAAAAAATAATATATTTTAATTTTGTGAAGATGAAAAAATAGACGAAATTTTTTACAAAGATAATATACATATTTTAATTTATTTTGGCTTTTGCTGCCAACCATGTCTTGGTACTGCAGCCTAGTAAGTAGTATATGGTCCTAATTTTGGAAATTGTTCACTTTTTGAAGCACAGATACTCTAATGAGGATTTATCTCTTGCATACTTAAGAAAGCATATACCTACTATCCAAAAGTAGGCAATGCTTTAAGAAATTACAGAGAGGAGCATATACATTTTCTCAATTCCGCGGCTAATGTGTATACATCAAATAATTAAGAGAAGACAATTTAAGTTAAGATATAGGTTTCTGGCAAGTTTTAACAAGTTTTGGGAATTTAATCAGATGACTATAGCTTGGTATAGCACAACCAATCTTCTTCAATTCTTCAAATGCTTGAATGGTCTCAGTATCAAAGCCACCTGCAAACTGAAAGGTTTCATGGCTGATGAGTTGGATAAGAGGAAATGTTAACTTAGGGGTGTTTGAGGAATGTACCCTACCTGGTGCACTCTGACTGCAAACTTAACTCCTTGTACAAAGAGGTTATCTTCCTGCAAAAGTTCATTGGACTCTAATTCCTTGGTTATCCGTTTCATGAATTCCTTTGCCAGCTTCAATGAACTTAGCTTCATCTGCAATCAATAACAAGATAAAGCCTTTCAATTGGTTTTGATGGTAATAACTAGACCCATTTACAAAAATGTATAACATAGAGGGTATGAGGCAAGAACATTATATACCAATCAATGTTCAGGTTGTTTGGACAATCACAAAGGACCATTCGCCAGCATGATTTCATTTAGTTTCTGTTAGTTCTATTCTAGACTCTAGAGTACAATACATAACATTTTTTCTTTTTTGTATAAGCTCGTGTTTAGGCATAGATGCATAGTAGCCAATAAATAACTTTTTTTCTTCTTGATTTCACATAAGCTTGAGTTTAAGCATATTAACCAATAAACCTCGTTTATTTAGAACAAAACACACATCATCATTAGTAAGCAAAGCATACTAACCAATGAACATTATTTTGTAAAAAGGTTGTGTTATATTGTGGTCTTAAGGCATAAGTAAGCTATCTACTCCCTACCTGACCAATAATGCCTGTGTCCAGCATCCATTCCCAAGGGATATGGAAATTCCTGTATCTCTTGCTAGTACTCTCCCTCATCCTCTCTTTAGCACTCACACTTCTCTCCAACCTGCACATTTGAAAGTGGCACTTTCAATTGATTTTAAGTATTGCTCAAAAGTTTTACCTAGCATATTTGTAAATTTTGTACATGCTCGCCTGTCTTGCAGTGTTTGTATCTTTCTCAAAGTCTGAGCCAATGGCTCTTTGGGATTGTCCTCATAGGATGAAACTTCAGACTCAAGGTTCTTCAGATCTCTGTAGTTACAAGCTGCTTCCCTGAGTGCATCTACTTTTTGTTCTGGCCATTGAGGAAAATGTTTTAGCACTGACCTTTCATCCACCAATGAAGATAGTTCCCCATCTAGCCATTTGACAAATGATTCCACCTCAGAAACATCTGAAAAAGAGGTACACTCTACCTCCTTAATTAAGAAACTGATGAACTCCCCTTGTCTTTGAACTTCTGATTTTATCTGTCCATGAGTGTGCATAGTATCAATGAGAATAGATGAAGATTAGTCTACATACGAAAATTTGACACATAAATAGATGAGTATTGAGCAGTTTGGAACTAAACTTACAGCTGAGAGATAAGTTGAGCGGTTTTCAATTTCCTCAATCATGTTTCTGGTGAATGCTACTGTGGGAATTCCATTGGAATGTAGCCTGTTTTCCATGTTAGCATCCTTTCGTGTAAGGGAACGATACAATTCAATTACTTCAGGCACACGGCGCACCGTTTTTAACCCAACCAATGATAATTTTGGCGGTGTTGGAGGTGGTGGTGGTGCTATTGTTGGATGAACTTTAAGTCCTTTCTCTTTTTTATGTAAAGGAAGAAGGAGGGTGGGAGAAGGCCTTGGTGGAGGAGCTGGTGGGACTATTGCTGGTTTGTCTTTTCTAGGTGCTGCTGAGTCTTGGAAACCTGGATTTGTATGCACATTCTCATTTTGTGAACTTTTTTCACATGTGATTACCTGAACTGGTGGTGCTTTATGTTGTTGATGTGCTTCTGAATTGTTGTTTTCATCTATGGATTTCTGTATCTTCTTCCATAGAACGGATTTCCTCTCCATGTTGTGTGCTTTAAGTGAAATTATCTGTGACTTTAAACGAACTACTTCTTCTCTGAGTTCCTGGTTTTCATTCTGTAGTAACTCATTTCTTGCCATGTGGACTTCAAGTTTTTTCTTGAGAGAAGTGATCTCAGACTCATTCTCTTCCTGTAGCATTGTCTCCCCTTCCCTCATCAGAAAGATAGCTATTAGATGGTTACCAATTTGATAGCTTGTTTTTCTTCTAAATTTGGTCTTGCTTTTGAAGAAAGGTTGGTAGTAGGAGTTACATCTTCAAGAATGCCCCTGAAGATGCTTGCAATGGCTTTATGGACATGAGAGGAACAATAGTCTTGATAAGGATGCTTTGGACATTTCACACTACTTTAATGCACTTTGCTATAAAGACTCATTATGATTTCTTTGTGACAAATTTTATGGGGGATAGGAGATTACTTGGGCTTGATGGCAGCGCTAGTATGTGATAGCTGCACTTAGAGTGTCATGTTAGGTACAACCCTAAATTCTATGGTCAAATTTACTCTACTTTAATGCTTTTGATTTTAGATTAATCTTTTGCGGGGTGAGATTTCTTGCTTTCTAATTTGTTATGGTGTCATATCTTTGAGGGTTTAGTGGTACCCCTTTACTACAAAATTTTGCCTAGTGAGGTTATTTGGCATTAGTGAGTATATGTTTGTCTTGTCTCGTTAATTTCTATTTTTTAATCATGTCAACTCTTAATTCAATTCAGATTTTCTATTTACTATACACGTGGCAAAAAAAACTAGTTAGTATGCTGAACTGGTTACAAAGTCCTAATACCTACCTATATGGAACTCTCTTTAATCTTTACAAATCTGTCATGTACAAGTGTAACATGTGGAATGGGAGTGTCATTGGGTCAGCCTAGCTTCATTGTGGTGGTTACCTTTCTTTCCATCATTTGAGAAGTGCCCTTCTTCTTCTAGTTGAATGACATTTGGCTATTCTTTGCATATGAAGCAATAATGAAAAGAAAGGACAACAGAGGTAGGAAAATGTATCCCATATAGTGAAATTCCTAGAAGGGTACGTGAAAATATTCATAAGGAAAGGTGGTGATTACTACGACATACCAAATAAGATCCTTATGATATCTACATTTTTTTTCCAATTAATTATGTTGTCTCAAAACCCCTCCTGAAATCCTTAGCTCCTTTTCTTCCTTTCTACTCCTAATACCATGGACTTAAATTCACCACCCCTTCTACCCTTTCCACAACCGAAAGTGTAAATTGAATTGATGTAGATTGGTACTGTTTATGCTTTAGGTGAAGAACGTGAAAGTAATCAGAAACATTGTTCCAACTCCTTAAAATATTTGTTCAAAACATCATATATATTAAACTATGTCATTCCGTTCTCTTTACCATCACTAACAGTTTTTAGGGAACAAATTTGTTTTTTTCTCTTGGGGATAGGTAGCTTATCTCATCATTCCTTTCTTTCTTCTTTCTTTCTAACTCGAAAAAAGAAAAGTGTAGAGCAAGCACATTATAAAAATTGCATCAAGTAAAATATAATATAAATTTAGAGAAATAAGAAATAATGTAAAGTTGATATGTGGATGCCCTGAATATGAGGGAAGAAGTCTACACCTCATGCAGCATTTGGGAATTCTTGTGAAGTTTCAATGACAGCTATGATTCTGTTATCATTTATTGTGCGGTTGGAGCTGTATATAGTTGGCTAGAATGTACACATTGAATTTGAATATTGTTGGGTCAACACATCAAAGACTAAGAATATCAAATTGAGTTCCTACATAGATGAATATGGAACATGCACAACCTTTCAAAACTGTTTGTATATAGCCCCACTGTCCAGCCTTGCAAGCTCTTTTACGTCCAAACCTTATATATCATTCTTATCCACACAAATAATGTACATTACATTGATGAGAGAAGAAATGCAAACAACATATATATCTTTGTAGCACACTTTTCTTTTTCATTGTTCAACACATTATATTTATTACTGAGTTAAATTCACGTAGGTTCAATAAATAGATAATGTGAGTTACACTTTCCTGTCGAGTTTTATTTATTATTTAATAGAACTTGTATAAATTTTATTTAATAATAAAAAAGTTTAACTTTCATACATTGTTAAAAGATTTTTACATGATCAATAATTTTTTTTCAATAAGTGTAATTAGGATCTTTATCTCTCCTATGAGATCCCAAAATATTTTCACAAGTTTCAATTTTTTGGGTCAACAAGACTAATCCTCACTATCAATGAATTATAAATATTTTTTAAAATGACTTTTAAAGTAATTATTAAAAAACTCAATGAATCTTAAACACTTATGATTGAATGACATTAAACAAAATGTTTACACTGATTTCACTAAAGG
>PYAF01005851.1:327412-342026 GCA_007407185.1 Glycine tomentella | reverse complement strand
ACAAAAAAAAAAAAAAGTATACACACATATATATATATATATATATCACTCGTCTTTTCTCAATATTACATGTCATAATGATAAAGAGATATAGACACTAAAAATGATATTGTATAAATTGTTATATGCTTATCATATCTCTTTTATTTGATAAAACATGAATTAGTTGAAGAAAGATGAGAAAATAAATAAGAAGGGTCATTTGGGTGACTCTGAAAAGTTGATTTTCAGTTGACAAATCTGAAGATAACACAAATTTCTTTAAATTTCTTCAAATTTCAATATCAAATTTGCAAAATAGTTTTATAGCCTACGAAATACTTTTTTCTGCCTACCAATCAATTTACTACTATTCCACCTCGGAACACCAAGTCTACATATGACGATACAAAAAATCGCTGGCTAGAGTTGTGCAAGTTCCTAATACATTTGTGTCACTAAAAACTAATTTGATAATTTCAAAGCTTGGATAGTGAAACAGTCAAATAAACTTATGGTCACGAATTAAATCCTATCATTAGAAAGGGTAATGTAAAAATAAAATTGCACGATGCATGGTAGCGTGAAGACCCTCAGTAGGGTATATAGTATTAAGTACGTTATACCATTCTTGTTGGAAATGATTTATTTATTTCTTTAGGCACTTTATATTTGGATATTAGAGGTGGATTATGATAGTTGGTAGTGTCCAATGTCATAATGAAGAGAAAACTAGTGAAATTAGACGAGCTGATAGGAGGTACTTTCTTGAAATGAGATGCTGGTTGAGAGCATATTGGTGTAATCAAGAAAAAATGAGTTGGAAAAGCCAACAGATTCAACTCCTATTAGAACATGCAAAAGCTATTATAGAACTTCTGAAGTTTTTCAATTTCATCCAATACAATTAGAGAAGGTTAGAATTGTGAGGCTTAAATTCAGTGTGCATCAAGAATGTAGAATAAATAATATTATTGTCCAAGTATATGGGAACCTGTGTATATTCTACATTATGTTGAAGTCTGGTGTACAAGAAATATGTACCTGTGTATATTTTACATTTTTTTTTATGAAACAAATTTTTAAATTACATTCTTAGATACAGAATCATGAACACCTAGAGCTCAATGATGTGAAATCTACAGCTGCTTGATCTTGATAACTGCCTTGTGGAAGTCATTGTCAATGTTTTTAACCAACATTTACAAATTGACTATTTTCTTTTATGCAAATAGCTCTGTGAAATGGTTAGAGTTAGACATGGTAAACCATACCAACTTCTAGCAAAGAAGTATGAGCTACATTTAAAAACCCATCAGGGTCTCTGCAATTTTTGCTTAGAAAAGCATAAACAACATTTATGGCAAATTTCTTTAGAATGGTGGACGATTTCTTTGCCTCTGCATAGGAATGTCCAAGTATATAGGTAACACCAGACTCCTTGGCTTTTAAAATCTGCATAGACTCATATTTATAGGGAGTCTCTTGAAGATGATCATTGTCATTCTTCTTCACACGTAAAACACGTGAAAATGGGAAGTTTTTCTCTATGTAACATGAGGTACTCAAAGTGTGTGGTGAAACACCAAGGTGTTCCACATTTAAGTTTCCACCGTCCATAGAAAATTCTTCTGGTGTTGGTGCTGGATCACTCTCTTCTATTTCTACAAATTGTATTATTGCGCTTACCAATTTGTTCTCAAAATTGTAGTTCTCTTGTTGCAGATCCTTGTAACCATACCTAACAATGCAACAAAACATGCAGTACTCCTTCGGGCCAATCCTGCTGATGACTAACCGTTCGTTGTCAGTGACGCAAGGAACTTGAACTGATTTGACACATACAAAAACTAACACCTGATGGAATGCTGGCAAGTTTGTAACAAAATGTCCAAAAATAGCAGGAACACCTGAAGCCAGATTGCTGAAAATGACTCCTATTCCCGGGACACGGACCATGCCTAAGCAAGGTCCCAAGGATAGTATCTTGCTCATTGAAACCTTGTTCTCCACATCAAATTCATGTTTCTTCATTGTTCCATAGTTCCAAGTGAACATTATACTCATAAAGATAAAAGATAGCACAAGGGGGATCCATCCTCCTTCAGGGACTTTGCAGATAGAAGCTGAGATGTAAAGCAGTTCAACTGATCCAAACAATACCAAACATATAATGGCTTTTATAATTCCTTGCTTCCAAACAATCACCATTACTAGTGTCATCAAGCATGTTGTCACAAACATAACAGTGGTGATGGCCAGACCTACAGACCAAGCAAAATAGTTAGAACTTACTTGTCAATAATTAAAAATATCATAAGTAAACATAGTGGAAAAGAAGTGTACCATATGCATGACCCATCATGTCTATATCCCTTAGGCCAATAGTGACAGCTAAACAAAGACACATTAATATCCAATTGACTTCTGGGACATAAATCTGTCCATATATTCTGCTTGAAGTATGAACAATCTTAACCGGAGGAAAACAATTTAACGCACAACACTGGCTTACGATGGAAAAGGTAGCTGAAATCACAGCTTGACTTCCAATGATGGCAGCAAGAGTGGCCACTACAAAAACTGGCCAAAATACAGTTTCTGCAGAAAATGGTAGCACAATTACACTGGAGAGGCCATAAATAACATTGACAGTTTGTGGTTTTTTGAAATAATTTCTTGCCTGGTATGGCTTTGTAGAAACTTTCCTGAATGTCATGATGGTGCTTAGAGAGAAATGCGGCCTCACCCATATATGCCAAAATCAGGCAGGGATAAACTAGACATGTGAAAGCTACCTGAGATTTAAGGGCAACTGTTAAAGCATATATCATTTTGGTATGGTAGACTAGCATACTAGGATCAACTTGGTTAATCATTGATTTATTCTATGCTCTCAAATCTCTACTTACCTTTATTGAGAGTGCAGAAAAATGACCCAAGGCAGCATACATCGCCTCCACTCCTGAGACAGTATCACACGAAAATTAATTCCACTACTCTAGTTATTAATAAAATTAAATATACTATAGGTGCTTATCAAAAAAGGAAAAAGAAAAACTATAGTATAGATACCTGTGATTGAAAGCACAACTCCACCTAATGACATCCATCCTTCAATGCCAGTGGCTTTGAGGAACTTCAACATGTAGAGTGGAGAAAGTGCACGGTATATTTGTCGGTTCCAGTAGAATATGTTGTATACACCAATACCACTGATGCATAAAAGCCATGCTGCAACTACTGGGGCAAACATGAAAGCAACTCTATGTGTCCCATGATGTTGAATGGAAAAAAGGACCACCAAAATGACACACGAGATTATGATAACATAATCTGCATAATTAATGTAGTTTTTTAAAAATTGTAAATAGATGTAAAAGGTAATGAAAGAAGCTTGATGGGCTTACTTTCATGAAGTCCTTTGATCTTAACTTGAACTCCTGAAACTGCTGAAAAAACTGAAAGGAGACACAAGGGATGTTCATAGACACAATGGAGAAACAAATACAAATGTTTGTACAAATATCAACTCTTGAACTAACTCATAATCTCATAATAAGTAAACTAAATTTAGAAAGTAAAAAAAACAAAGAGATCCAAGAACTAGGTGATATGGCATAAATCTCTTGAAATGTAATTCACCAGTAATTTCCTTTTACTAATAAATATTAAGATGATAATTTCCTTAAGTATCAGTGTATTGCGAGGTTCCTTTACCCCTTGCCCCTCCAATTCTAAAAATGTTCTCAGTTAGAACCCTTAGCATATCTTATTCCCTCACTTATTCTGCAAAATTTGCATTGCTTTAAAACCTCCATAGTAAAATACTTGTCTAATTGTAACCACCCATAGGAATTCCCCACTACCATCCATTTTCCTCATTATTATATAATAGTTATATAATAACGAACAAGTTACCCATTTGACCATCAAAAGTATTGCACTTCACTAGGGTGGTTTGCTAGATTAATATGATATTTGTATATTATTTTCTTACCCCTAAGAAAAACATATTTCACAGAACAAATCTTCCTCGGGAGAAGAATACTTTCCTTCTCTACCATACTTATTAATTAGAAAAGTATAAATGCCAATAACCTTCAGTAACTTATTTTCCCTTTCCTTGCTAATATGAACTTAGATTGTATTACATCATACATTTAATCATGAAATGTACAACTATTGTGGTATGATATTTGAGATGCATGTCAAGAAATAGAGTTAATTTGAATAAACTTCTCAATAAACACTCAAAGAAGAAGAAAGTAAAATAAATTAGGGAGATAAAATGAATAAAACTTCTCTCATAAATTAAAATTAACTTATGCAACTTAACTTTTTCAAAAGTTTTCTCATCTAATTTCTATGTAAGTTGTAACAGATAAGTTATTTTTAACTTGCGGAAAAAAATTGATTCATTTTTCCTCCTTGATTCATTATGTTCTTCTCCTACAATTGTTGAGCAGTTTATCCAAACTTACTCAGTATATTTTCAGCAAATAATACAAATATTTTATCTGAAATATGTTATTATCTTATGAAATTAACAAGAAATAATAATTCTGGCAATGAGCAATGAACTAAAGCTTCCATTTAAGGTATGCAGTCATGTAACTATAACAAAGTCAATGATGGATCACATACTTCATGTGTTCTTATAGAAGCTCAGGGGCTGCTCTTGATCAACTACCTGATATTGCAGGAGTAATCACACCATCACCAATTGTCATACAAGTTCCTAGCAGAACAAAGATCAACAGTCCTTTCTGGAACCTTGGGTGTTTTTCAAAGAACAACTTCAAATTAGCAGACAGCCATGTGTCTGCAGAATCTTGTGTGGTATAGGCAGATAATTTCTCGTCTGTGGCTTGCTGATTAGGTAAAATACTTAGTCTTGCATGCCGGCAGAGAAGTGAGTATAACGCAAAGGTACCTCCTGCACAAGTGAACCATTCATTCTAAAAAGGTTTCACTAATTATCCTCAGCAACATGAGACATTCTTTGATGTTCATGGAGCAAGAGATTTTATTGCTCTCTACAATTTAGAGAAAATGATGGCTCATTTAGAAAACTGTTCAACATGCAACCTTAAGTGAGGAAGTGACAGGAAATTTCTACAATTCTACTGTAAAAATAAATATGGAAGTAAGTCACAAGTAAATTAATCCTGAAATACTACTCTGCTAATTAAGAATTAATGTTAAGCGTGATTATATTTCAAGAAACTAAAGATAAAGGAGGAAAATTATGCTTAGTTATATATTAAGTTAAAAAGAACAAATGACTGGATATAGACTGTGCTTTTATTTTTTCCATTTGATAAAGCATAAATATTCAGCAGTTGTGTAATTTTTGGTTTGATAATAATCTGATTATAAAATTATGTATCTTTCCCATGTAGTTATAATTGGCTTGGCTTTTGCAGCTTGGAAGCCTGAGGAACTGGACAGACACACACCAAGAGAACCAGGATCATGATTCAAGATTTTACCTTCCCCGTTGTCATCAGCAGACATCACAATGAAAACATATTTGAATAGAGCAATAATGGTAAATGTCCAAAAGATAAATGAAAGCACGCCAAAAATTTCCTCATCATCTTCTTTGAGCCTCAATTTCCCTGAGAATGTGGTCTTGTAAACATAAAGAGGAGAAGTGCTGAGATCGCCATAAACTATTCCAAGACTTTGGTATGCTAGAGTGAGCACAGATGCAAAAGATGTTCTCTTTAAATTCTGATAAATAAAGCAAAAATAAGAAATTAGTAATATGTAATTTAACCTTAGCCTATAAGACAATGTAAAAAAAATCCTATTAAAGCATTCTATTAACTTCTGAGTATCATGAGTCCATATGTCACAGCAGCATCCAGTTCATTATCTTTTTTAAATTTCAAAAAGGAAATGCTAGAATTAAAAAATTTCTCTTATTAAACCCTGTTATGACTAACACTCTCCATAATCCAGAACACAAATATTAATCAAATATGAAAAATAGAAGAAATAAAATATATAGAGAAATCAGAAGCAGTTAGGAATAGCAAAATGAGGATCCAATTTAATATGTTAATATAACTCACATGCAATGCCAAAAGGCAGTAAATAATTAGAAGACATTAAGAAAAGGATACTGATGTCTTTAAAATCCAAAGCAGAACATGGCAATGTCCTTCTTATACACCTTAGGGGAACACCATGAATACAATTAACAACTTAATAGTTGTCAATACAACAGACAAAAGTCACAAAACCCCATCTAGCTCAAAATATCAAACTTGTTCATGGAAGTTCACAACCTCAAAATTATTTTAGACAACATTGGAAATATGAAGACAGTCACTGGATAATGACCATGTAGAAAAGGATCAGTTAATAAAAAAGTTGACAATAGACCATGCAAGTATTGAGGGGTGATAGCTCCTTTAGTTTATAGACTTTGGACTGTAAGAATAAAAAATGAAGAAAAAAGAGTACCTGCTGAGACATTCCATGTTCCACAAATTGCTCAGATGGATTCATGGCTGAAAGAGAAGGAAAAGTGAGGATGATGCAGAAGCAAAGATGAGGTCAGTTATGATGAGACAGAGAATAATATATAGAAGTAAAGGATAGATAGAGAATACAGGGAATGAACAGTAGAAGAACTGAAGTAGTAGAAAGGCAAGCGGTGTGTGTCCAAAGAAGTTGCAAAATGCATTCAATGCTCTTTAACTCTCTCTTGGTGGACTTATTAACCAACCTAACACCTTCCCCACACCCCTCAAAATGAATGGTAAACAACTTATTTTCTGTCCAAATACTGGTTATACATAGTATTTTTCACATCAAGTGAACATTAGATATCTGCATTGTGTATTTATCAAAAACAATTATCTGGATTGTGTAAAAATAATTAAAGTAGATGTATAAATTCAATTGAAATTGAAATAATTTACTACTAGAGTCCAATTCAATTGATTAAATATGATGTGTGAATTATTATAAATTTATTGGTATTTATCTTCAATTCTTAATAATAAAAAGAAATTAAAATAATTTATTGCCATACAAAGAAATGTGAATGTAGGTATATATTTATAAATGTTTATTCTTACATTATAATATATCCTTAAATTAGTTTCTATATTCTAAATAGCAAATATAAACTCCCACCCTGCGTTAAACCATGAATTGAAAATCAATAGTTAGCTCTATTGTTGGGTACATATAGGTATTTTTTGGTACAAGAAACACGTGGGTTTTGTGATTTGGTACATATATCTTTCCTTATTTCAAGTAACTGGCATTTTGATTTCGTAATTATAACTTATGATTTTCGTAAGTGGTAGTCTATGAAATGTCAATATAATGGAATTCTTGGACGATTTAAATAAATAAAAAACTGACAAAAATCTAATCTTTTTTTAAAACCACGTACATTCTTTACAAGAAACAATTTGATTTGATGCAGAATATTTACAATATGATGGGCTAATTCTTCATTATTATTATTTCCATACACAAAATTTAAACTGATAATTCAATAACCTAACATTTGAACCAGTCATCCGTTGGTAAAAAAAAATTGTTCACTGTAATTTATTATTAGCAAGTTTTGTCAATAGTTTGAGCTAGCAAGATTACTTAGTCAATGTTTGGTACTGGAGTTTTAAAGAAAAGAGGGGACCATTTTCTTGTTTTTAAATTAATATAGTTATTAGTTATTAATGTTTATTAATGTTCATAAAAACATATAAAATATAACGATTTTAGATTTATATTAATCTACCAGAATATAATCAAAATAGACTTGTAGTGTAAAAATTAGGCTATTATTTTAGATAAAGTTTTGTTGTTATTATTAAGTATGTTAAGATTATTAAATTTTTAAAAAAATATATTTAAGGTGATTTCTAATTTTTTAACCATATAAAAAGTTTTACACTGAGAATATAAAGTTAAACTCAATCTATCTTTTTATTGTTTATTTAAAAATATTAAATTAGAAAATATTTGTTAGAAATGAATTTTTACTCTTGTCCTTTTCCTCCAAAACCCAACTTCCAAACATTTAAGAGATTTTGAATTGAAATAGTTTTTTTTCCTCAAATGGGAATAATGAAAATGAGAAATAGAAATATAATTCTGATGTCTTAGGGTAGGGAGGGGGGAGGGGTAATTGATGACCGACTTCAATTTTCCATGTGGGGCATCATGATAATTAACTAGGAACATTGAAGTAGATGAATGTCTGGTCTTCATTGACCTTATGATCACATCCAATAATAGAAAATAGCTAAGTTTTTCACCAAGCAGAGCTTTGAGGGGTTGAAGCTTTTTCTTTCTTTTCATTACCCTGTGCAGAGTTCCCCAATTGAAGTTCACTAGGAGCAACCATTTCCTTTCTAATTAGTAATTAAGAACAAGGTCTGGCAAACCTGAATTAGGCACCCATAGTATGATGCTTACACCCTACCAAACTGTAAAGACACAAAAATCCTAAGACTTCTAAAAGTCTTTCTTTATCTTCCAATTGCATACTTCTCTTTTTGTGCTTCACTCTCTCATATTCATCTAGGTTAGTTCTCTATTGACATTTCAAAATATGTATATATTTATATGTGATCCACTTAGTTATGAGATAGAGAGAAAAAAATATGTGGGGCCTATAATGTCAAGAACTATAGAAATAGAATCACCCCATGTATCTATCTTTCTCTGACTGCACATGCAATTGAATGTTAGGTGATCCAAATCCACTGCCATACTTTGTTGTATGCTATTTGATAATAATTCCGTTTGGCATTTTTCATTCTTCTGGAGATAGACATTTAATGGCTGAGACATAACCTCTATCGATTATATGCCAAAAATTTATTTTTATATGCTAATATTTATATCCTCTCCCTTTCTTTTGTTGTTGTGAACATCTAAATCTATGCTAGAGGAAATGAAAAGAGAATTGAAATTTCATGTATCTACTGATTGTATCATTCACCAACAATAAGGTAAGTGACCTTTCACTAGTGATTGACAGTAACGAGTCAACATATTTTGGAATCTCGGGGCAAGATCAACTTATTTCTTGGGTATATAATTGAAGACAACGAAAGCTATGATTATTTTACAATATCAACTAATTATTGGATTTCAGCATCACACAACAACGAAAAGATTAAGACTTTAATTTTTATATATTGTTAGTAAATAATTTACACTATTAACTAATAAAAAATTGGCTTAAATCCTTCTAATTTATCATTTTTTTATTTTTGTCCTTACAAAATTACTATTTTTTATTTTTAGTCTTTAAAGTCCTTTAGATAAGGTTTTAAACAATAAAAAAGTGTTATTTAAAGGGCTTTAAAAATGAAAAATAAAACAAATATAATTTATAAAGACTAAAAATAAATAAAAATTAAGAATAAAAAACAAAACAAAAATGTTTAATTGTAAAGATTAAAAAATATTTAAACCTAAAAAATTAATGCATATGATTATTATTATATAAGTCAATAAATTTGTCATGTGTGACAATTTAACAATAATGTGAAATTTTTAATTTTTACAATGTCATCGCATAAATTATATTTACTCAAAACTTAATATGTTGATTATTTTTAATCTCTGATTGTTCTGAGCAATGACATTAACAAAATCATCGAAATTATTTAATGGATTTAATTTAGTTGACAACTTGATTTTGTATAAAAGAACATGAGTTTGATTTCAACAAAATACATCATTAAAGAGAGATAAAAACTTTAAATATGACTAAATCTAAGACTAATCATTAATCTCATAATCAGCAAAAAGGATCAAAACTTATAAAAAATATGTTAAAGTCTTATACTCTTATTTGAGAGTTAAAAATCCATGATGATTAAAAATGAATAAAAAAATTGATTAAATAATTTTGAACCTAATAATTCATTAGTATTAACTTTTATTATCAAAACATTTATTGTGTTTCTCCGAAATATAACTGTGGTGTAACCATATATGAATTATAATTGCTCAAAATCATTAATGTGAGTTTCTCCGAAATATAACTGTGGTGTAACCGTATATGAATCATAATTTGATGATACATTGCATGTTTGAAAAGAAGAAAGAGAACTTCAAAATGGAAGTTCTGGAAAATGAAAAAGGGCAAGAGTAGGCAACAGTTTGGTATGCTTTCTATATCAAATATTAATAACTCGTCCCCACTTTCATTCACTCAGCCCCAAATCTTACATCAGTTCTACCCTTTGCTCTATTAAAGATGGCGCACGAGTGAAGTTGACGAAACCCTTCAACCTTATCCAATAGTTGCTTTCAGTTAACCCTTATCTTATACTTTATTCTATCAATAAAAGCACAATATATAATCTAGCTAGAAGCCACTAGATTGAATTTAAAATATTAATGAATATACTTTAAATTAAATCTAGCCCCTTAAACGTTTTATCATCATAATATAATTTCTTCAACATGTTAGGATATTAGCTCCCGTATCTGTTTAATTTGATGTATCTTCCCTTAGATTGATGGTGCTTTGTTTCGAGTTATAAGAGTGAGTTTGGATTGCATTCAAAATATTATGGTAGAGTATGATGAGGTGAGTAAAATTTGATTTTGATAAAAATAAATTGCATGTTTGGTTATCTTTGTAGAATCAATTATGGTGAAAAAATCACGGTGGAGTTAAAACAAGTAAAAATAATTTCTACTTCTAAAATTAATTCTAGGTAATTTTTGTCTAATTTACCCTCATATCAATGTCCTTATTAATATGTTTATTATTTATTGATTTAAAAATACAATTAAAATTCTTGCTATATTTGTAAAATCATGTTATTTCATTATCAATTATGAGCATAATCAATTTTATAAAATCAATTCATTCAAAATCAATTTTACCATCATTAATTAAACAGACAGAATTATTGCATTTTGATTTTTGAGGAATGTATTTTTAAGAACACGTGAATGTTACTCTACAGTATTATTTTTGGCATAACCAGTGGTCGAATTGATAGTAAATATAAAAGTAATATTGAATTTTTGCAATAATTTTAAGGGACTTAAATATTTATTAATTGTATCGGATTAATTTAAATAACAACTTCTAACATTTCTATGAAAAAAATACGTATTTACCGTTTACCATAAGAATAAAAATATAGAAAAACATGAAACTATTATTTTGGTTAAACTATTAACTTGATCTATATGTTTATTTTAGTTTAAGTTTTAGTTCCTATACAAAAAACTTATGTGTTAATTTTGGTCTCTACTCTCTAGCTACACAGTTGTTTGTAGTGGTTTATCACTGACAAAAAGTTTTTTTAGCAGTTTTACATAGCTAGAAAGTCCTTTTTTTGGTGTTAGTGTTAAGAATAAAAACTTAACTTTTATGCATAGCGTATGGACTAAATTTTATAGTTTTTCTTAACACACACACACACACATATATATATATATATGATATAAACTAAAACTTAAAATGAAAAATATTTTCGGGGATAAATAAATAGTTTAATTTATCTTATGGAGATAAAAATACAAGCTTTTTCCACATAGAAGGAGTAGAAACTCGATTGAGAGGATCCAAGATGAGAATGGGATAATTATAGACAATGAGGAGGAAATAACGGAGCTTCTGACATCCCAAACTGATAGAAAAGAGTTTTTCCTGATATAGTGGGAGAGAAAATCAAAGTACTTTTATGCCTCATAGATTGATTACTGACAATGCACTGATTGCTTTTGAATGTTTTCATTACATGAAAATAAAATATCAGGGCAAGACAAGTAACATGGGGCTGAAGTTAGACATGTATGATAGGGTGAAGTGGTGTTTATTGGAATGTGTGTTACAGACAATGGGCTTCCCTAGTCATTGGGTGAATTTAATTATGAAATGTGTGACTATTGAATCTTTTTCTGTTCTTGTTAATGGCAACCCTCACACAGAATTCAATCCCTACAAGAGGGCTCAGGAGATCCCTTATCTCCTTATTTGTTTATTTTATGTGTAGAGGCATTGTCAGCTATGTTGACCAGAGCAATGAATGAAGGGGATGTACATGGAATTAAAGTCTCTCCTACAGCCCCCATGATTTCTCATTTATGTCACTTGAGACAATGGAGGAGCCTCTGGTGGATTGGTGGAAGCCACCCCTTCACAACTTATATAAAGCCAATTTTGATGCTTCTATTAAAGAAAATGAAGGACTTGGCCATTGGCTTGTTGTTTGGGATGAAGAAGGAAAGGTGATAGCTGCTGCAACTCGATTGGTTGAGGCAACTTTGAGCCCTAGAGAGGTTGAGGCTTACGGTTTGCGTTGGGCGATTACTATGGCAAATGATCTCATTTTATCAAATGTAGTTTTTGAGACAGATTGTTTGCAAGTATATACCAATAATGGGAGAAAAGGATGTGGTTGGCAGGACTTTTTTCCATGGTCTAGTGGAGGATAATAGGAGATTGCTTTCAAGCTTCATTAACAACAGATCTCTGACATTCACAAAGAGAATGGGCAACAGAGCTCATAGTATGGCATTTTTGACATTTTTAGTTTTTAGATAATTGTTGGATTGAGGAGGTTCCCCATCAAGTGGACCAAATCATTTCCCATCATGTAATTGCAACTTTTCCCTTGTATCAATAATATTTCAGCACTTAAATGTAAAAAAAATAAAAGTTTGATTATGATTTTAATATAAGTTTAGGCTATACTCTATATAAAATATCTTATTTAAAATTATATATGATTTTGTTGTTGGACTTTTTATGATTTTTATGATGTGACAAATTAATGATTATTAATATCATTTTTACGTCATCAATTAACGTAATTTTTTGATAACAATGATTAAAATAAAAAAAATAAAAGACAAAAGAAATTTTAAAAATAAAATAAAAAATAAAAATATTTTATAAAGACCAAATTATTATTTAAGGCTTTACACTATTGTTTGATGTCTATACTGCATAGAGAATTATTAGGTTATTCACAATCATCATCTTTTTATAATTTTGACTTGTTCTTATGTGGCATGTATTTAAAATTTTCAATTCATAAAAAAAAAAAATAAGAGATTGGTTTGAATTATAATAATTACGAACCGCCTCCCAATAATTTCTCAATAGATGCTTCATTCTAACTTTCCCAAACCACATTTACCAAGGAAGAAAAAAACATCCATAAAACAAGTCTTGTGATGCGTTTGAAAAGTAGTCCAATTCATTAAGATTTATGTTTGATTTGTTAGTGGGAGCTCCAAGCTCAATTTAGAAAGTAAACTTACTTTCGTGACATATTTTATTATTCTTAAAAATACACTTGCACATAAAAAAATGTCTAAAAACTTAGTTTTATAGAGAAAAAAAACTTTGGTTGTTTTTATAAACTGAGTTTGCAAACTTAAATTTGCAAACTTTAATTCAAATATGTGCTAAAGAGAATATGAGTGTGCTTTCATGACAAGTTGACATCTTTCTCTTTGTATAATTTAATTTGATGCACCATGCATGAGTGTGTAGGTTATACCATGCAGCGTCTTTGTTATCCATTATCACTATCAATCATGAACCACAAATCAATTATTCACAAGTGTGATATATAGACGTGAATGATCACAAATAAATTAAGTTTGAGACGTGTATTAGATACGCTGTTCTTAAAATTTTATCCACATAAAGCATAAATCTTCTAGGATTTAACAGAATTTTCCCAATAATAAATTGAGGCGACAGAGCTAAAGTTTCTAGTGAGATTAACCAAAGCTGAAACAACTTGCACAAGTTGATCTACACAATTGGTGGTACATGAAACTTTTATTTGTATTAAATATTATATTATTATATTACTTACTAGTAATAGATATTTTATTTTTAAATACTTATATACATCTCATTATTTAGAAATTAATTTTTTATATGGGTATACATAATTATATATAGAGAGAGAGAGAGTGAGGGTTTGCTAATGAACTCGTGCCTCTTTTTTATTATGAATGCATTTAGTATCCAACACCATAATTATTGGACAGAAATATCAACAATTTCTCTCACCTTGGGCGATTTGTATCAGGGTTATTTATTTAAGTAATTTAATGATTAATTTTTAAAAATATAAAAGACCTTATTTTCTCTCACCTGCCCCCTCTCAAATCTCACGTCGCACCTCATCCCACTCCCACCCCCACTCAATCTCACGAACGTTTTGAATGACGGCCCGTCTTCAAGCTTTATCTATTCACACCGGCTTTTTTAGCATTTGGAAGTGTTTTTTATAATTATCATTTTGAGGTAAATTTTAAATTAATTATAAAAGGGAGAAATCATATCAGGTGTTATGACTTTTATTTTTAATTTTTTTTAAATTAGAGTAGTAAAAGATTTTACGATTTCATTATATATATATATATATTTTTTTTTTAAATTTACAACTTAAAAATTATAACAATATTTTTTTTTAATTGAAGTCGTAAAAATATTTATGATTTTCAATTAAACGACTCAAAATTCGTAATGTTTATTATAACTTTTAAGTTGTAAGTTTTTTTTTTATGACTTCTAAGTGGTAAATTAGATTTTTTTTTACTAATGACTTCTAAGTTGTGAGCAACTTTTATTTCAAATCTTTTTTAAAAAATTATA